>JAAFCE010009058.1:2104757-2153718 GCA_013389805.1 Trigoniulus corallinus
AACCCCCCCCTTGGCTACGCCACTGCCAGGCATCATTCAGATTTTCAGACCAGCATCCCCATGGAATTTGTTCCTGCAGAGAACATTTTCTGTGGTCCAATTCCAATTAACTTGCAGCTTCGTATGTAATTTCAATTGAACCTAATGTGTATGTGTTGTTTGTGTTTTAGGGCCCATCGACTACAAAGGTCATTAGGGCCCTCCCTAATGTGTACAAGGAGATCTTATCCATCTGGGCGTTATGGCAAATGCACGTTAATGCATTTATAATAACTTGAGTTTTAATGCAATTTTGACGTTGTGTGAATAAAGTTTTGTTTTAAACTCGAAGTTTTCTTGAAAACCAGTAGCAGTCGTTTCAAGATTCATGTCACTTAATACGAAAAATATGTTAACTACGTTTGAAACTTTAAAAAGCACTAACTCAGAGACATGGGTTTTTTATGAACATTGGGTGTTTTGTTAAAGTTTCAATTTTTTGCAAAATTCCAAAAAATGAATGACCAATGAATAGATAAAAGTACCGATATATCTGCACAACATGTAGCCACAATAAAAGAACACAAAAAATTTTCATAAATGGACACTTGCAGAAAGATATGGGGCTGAAAGTGAAAAGTGGGTTTTTTAGAGGCCATGACTACATATACCTGTAAATATGCAAGCTAATACATGTAAAGAAGTAGTTTCAGCAAACCATAATTATGGCAAATATAAACCAGAGGATGGGGGCCTCTACAAATAACCCCACCCCTACCCCTTCTTTAGTTTCATTGACTTGTGTTGAGCCAGAAGATGGCGGGCTCGGTCCCACCCAAATGAGTGAGCCAACTGCCACTGAGCTGATGGAGACATGTACTACTCCAACAAAGAGGCCGCATTCCCCCAGTAAGACAACTGGATCAGGGAACGAACCTGTGGCTTCTATGGCATTGGCACCTGCCCTTAACAAGAGGCAACGACCTCTTAGCCTTAAGGTGCAGGGTTCCACCACCGATGCACAGCATGTTCCTGCATCTAAGACTTTAGGTGCAGTCAAACACCCATCCATACCTTCTTCCTATCCTCCCCGGTTTATTTCCATCTCTTGGGAGGATGGTGCAGCCTTGGGGAAGGCGTCGCCCTTCCTTATCGCCAAAGCCATCAAGGGCATGACCGGCGATGTGACTTCGGTCCAGAAAATGCGCAATGGCACCTTGTTGGTGGAGGCATCCGCCCCTCACCAGATAGAGGCACTACTGAAACTGCGGAAGCTCGGTGATATCCCCATTGTGGTCGAACCCCATCGCCCCTTAAACACCAGTAGAGGTGTGGTGCGGTGCCCTGACCTACGCGGGGAATCAGAGGAGCAGATAGCGGAGGAGCTCAGGGACCAGGGTGTGGTTGCTGTTCGACGCACCTCGGTCCGACGGGATGGAGAATCCCATCCATCTGACACCTTGGTGCTGAACTTTGGTCGGCCCAAGGTGTCGGAGTACATCATGGCTGGCTACCTCTGCTTGCCTGTACGTGCCTTCATCCTGAGTCTGCTTCGATGCTTCAAGTGCCAGCGATGTGGCCATAGACAGAATTCGTGTTCTGCCAAGGACATGTGTGGCACTTGTGGACAGGGTGACCTCTCCCCCGAGCCTTGTAAGACTGCACCTTTCTGCTTAAACTGTAAGGGCAACCACCCCGCCTCTTCTCGGGATAGCCCTACTTGGCTGCAGGAACGCGCGATCCAGGAGCTGCGTGTCCAGAAGGGTATCAGTTTTCCGGATGCACGGCGGCTGCTAGCCTTGCCAGGGACCTCCACTCGTGGAGTGTCCTATGCAGGTGCTGCGAAGGCAGCGGCTGTGTCCTCTGTCTGTACCCAGACACCCTACCTCAGCTCCCCCCTCTCATCCGTTTAACGCCCTCCTTGGCCCGCGGGGTCCATGGGGTGCCGGTCTGTGCAAGCATTGGCTGCCAGACGGACCCCGACCGCAATTCCATGGCTTCTTCCGGCTACACCACCGCCTCTGGCCCATGCATGGGCCCCCCAATAATGGCGGTGCCAGCTTCTTTGGAGGCCCCAGATGCCACTCATCAAATAGAGGCATCTCCCTTGAAGGCCTCCCTCTCTGTCCCAGCCGATCGCGACACGTTTCCAGGGTCAAACGTTGATCGCGACACTTTTCCAGGGTGAAACGTCGATCGCGACACGTTTCCAGGGTGAAACGTCGATCGCGACACGTTTCCAGGGTGAAACGTCGATCGTGACACGTTTCCAGGGTGAAACGTCGATCGTGACACGTTTCCAGGATGAAACGTCGATCGCTGATTTTGAGGAATAAACATTACTTTTATTAACATTTCTAACCGTTTGTGTTGTCACTTTTTCATAATCACTTTCTAGTATTCCACAAATTTTTGGAGCACTCGATTTTGGTTGTTCATGAATTATCTTCTTTATCTCTCATGGATATTTTGCAACTTTTGTGAACGTCCTTACTGAAATTTACTCTGCACTGACCCAGTTTCTTCATATCTATCAATAATTTTCTGTACACTAGAATGCCGTTTTTCAATTATTTTACCAATCTCCCAGTGACTTTACCTTCTTTTCATAAATTAGCCACAAAGCAACAAACTACCAATGACTGGTTTGTTTTATACTGATGTTTTACTCTATATCAGTGGTGGCAAAACTTTTTGAGGATGGGTCACAATAACACAAAAAAAGCAAAAAGTTGTTCATGGGTCAGGTGCAAGTGCTATTTAGTTTCGTGAATAAAAATAATTTATTAATAATAATGAATAAAGTTCATTAATGTAACAAAGTGTTTTTCCACCAGGGTTCAGTGGAACATAAGGGTTCAGTGACATAAGGGTTCCGCCAAAGGGTTCCACCAATGGCAAGGTAAAATATAAAAATAACAATGAAAACACAAGAAACGAGAACGACTTTTGTCTGCAGAAGATGAATTTCAGGTGGAATTTCAGGAGGAATTTCAGGTTGCCATAATTGTCGGACCACCGACCGGGACATCCCCCCTTAAAAATATTTTTTCAACAAAATGGCAAGAATTCATTTTATAAACATTCATAGCTTTATTAAAAAAAATCCATAATCCTTTTACTAACGCATTGAAATATAAAATATTTTAGAGGACCCCAAAAAAACGTTAGGATCAATCAGTGGTGGATCTGGGTGGGGGTAGAACTTCAAAAAATGTGCTCCCCAAATATTTTTAAATATTCATAATCCCCGAGTATACATATAGCTAGCAATTACAAAAAGGTCCTCTCCTGGCTCTTTGACAATGACCTATCTTCAGTGGTTTAACCAACTACAGATTGGACTGCAACTGTTGGACTGGCAGTATAGAAATGGGGATAGCAATGCAAAAATGCTTCATCAGTTGTGCCCCTTTCAGGCAGTGAGGAGGGAGCAATTGCTGCATTGCCCCTCGTCTGGATCCGCCCCAGGGATCAATGGTGGATCTTTTCCGAACAGTCAATTTCACTTGCAAAATGTGATGTGCTTTCATGGACGAATCTGTACCAAATCTCTAGGCATGTACTGTATATGCGCAGTACTGAATGCAATGATATTATCAGAAAATAATTTTTTAACATGCAAAAATTTGAAATCGACCGGGACAAATGACTGTCAGACCGGGACACAGACCTCAAAACCGGGACGTATGGCAACCCTATTCCATGAGAAGTTTAATGCTCCAAAGGGTTCCGTTCCAATAAAAAGGTTGAAAAACACTGATGTAACAAATAGAGACCATCATCGTACTACCCTTATCCTGCCTATTGTAGGGTCGGGTCTGCATACAGACAGCCTGCTCTCACAACTGTTCATGAGATGATAAACTAGATATGATTCCTGCTTGGGTCACTTAAAATTGCACAGTGGGTCATAGGTTTGCCCACCACTGCTGTATATCACTATTTTATTCATGTATGTGAAGTATTCAAACATGGCATTGACACATTTGCATATTTCATCATTTGTTAACATAAAACATTGTTTTAATTTTATTGCATTAAGATTATCCATTTAAATGTACCAGAACACAGTTTTTTTTATTATTCATAAGGTTTATTTACGCATTGCAAAATCTATTTCTGAAGTACTAAGTGCAGACTTTTTTTACATACTGTACAGTGGAACAAAAAAGTATTGGCAGAAACGTGCTCGTATATCAAAGCAAATTTCCCCATAAGAAATAATGGAAACTTAAGTGATTCGTTCTTTAACCCAAAAATTTTCAAATAAAAATGACTAATACAAAATACAGTATGAATTAAAAATACATAAAACAAATTAACTGCACTTTGCCTTCAGAAAGAATCGTGTCGATGTGAGGGAGACAAGAGAGAAAAGAGGGGGTGCTAATGAAGAGTCACTACATTTGGACACAAAACAAAAAATGATTCTTAGGATCAGTATTTAGGTTCCATTTTCCAGAGCAACAGGGAAATTGATTCTGATGTGACCCATAGAATTAATGCAGGATGGCTGAGGTGGAGGAAGGCAAGTGGGGTCCTGTGTGACCGCTGGGTCCCAATAAAGGTGAAGGGCAAAGTTTACAGAACTGGCCCGCTATGCTGTATGGCTGAGTGTTGGGCAGTTAGGAAGAACCGTGAAAAGCAAATGCAAGTGGCTGAGATGCAAATGCTGTGCTACATGTGTGGGGTGTCAAAATCTGACAGAATTAGAAACGATTATGTTAGAGGTAGGTTGGAGGTGGGAGATATTGCTGAAAAAATGAGAGAATAGGTTGAGGTGGTATGGGCATGTGATGAGGAGGGGCGAGGAGCTTATTAGGTCCATTGTGAAACTGCAGGTCATTGGGGGTAGCAGAGGTTGAGAATGACCAAAATGGACGTGGGAGCAGGTAGTACAGAGAGACATGGAGGCTTGTGGGGTAGAGGTGGACTTGGTGGGAATAGGCTGGAGTGGAGGATTGGAACCCACAGACCCGACCCTGCCTCAGGTAGGAGAAGGATGAGATGATGATAATGAATATTCACCGTATGCTAGTTGCATACTGCTTGCAAGCTCTAACACTAACTAAAGTGAATGTGACAAATTCTTGAATTCTTAACTGTTAAAGTATGTAATGGAATGCCAAAAAAATAAAGATGTATATTAAAATAAATACAATGATCTACATAGCAAAAAAATTCGTTTCGGCAGCACTGCTCGTTTTGCAAGACATCGCTCGTTAATAAAGTCAAAATTTATTAAAAAATATTGCTCGTCTAGTGAAACACTCGTAGATCAAGTTACTCACAAATCGAGGTTCCACTGTAGGCACTTTTTAAAGTAAACATGAAAATAAAGGTATTTAATAAAAATCCAAACTACAGTATACATTTTGTAATGTACACAATAAATCATTTTTCAAAAGTTGGAAGATTTCAACTAGTATTTGTTTATTTAAAATAAAAATAACTCAAATTTACAATCCAAAAGTATTGGCAACCTTGAAAATGATTGAATATAAATGAAGTACAGTAGAACTCCAATTTTCCGAACTCCGACTATCCGAATCGCTGATTATCCGAATTGCTTTGAGAATTTCAGAAAAAGGAAATTAGAGGGAACGTACTGCGATTTGCAAAATAACGCGCGATTTTGCTGCCTGAAAACGGATGCTGACAGTCAAACAGCTTACTTTGACCAAGATGTTCAGCAAGCAGTGACTTTCATTTACAGTATGGTACGCGTACATACTGTACTAATGTACAACCCTTTTAAGTATGCTTAATATGTAAAAGTTTTGTCTTTACATTTAATTAATTAAACGCTCTTTTCATTTAAAAATAGTTTTTTCTCCCAATTTCAACATACAAACAGTGATAAATTAAATTAGACCCTATTTTTTTGGAAGAAATCCAATTATCCGAATTTTTGATTATCCAGATGGGGTCCGGTCCCAATTGATTCGGGTAATTGGAGTTCTACTGTATAATATCTACATGTGAACTTTGACTCAGAATATTACTATGCCAGTGTAATACACACTGGTGCATAATATGCACCCCACGTTTTTAGACTTACATTAATTTAAAAATATTAATACCCATGTGTAATATGCAGGTTAAGTTTGCCAGGTCCTAGTTATTTCAGATGACACTTCTGAAGAATTTTTAGGGTTTTAATATCAGTATTTTTGAACATAGAATACTCATTTTTATTACAGAACTTGTTAATTTTTTAGTAGTATTATAGTAGTGGCCTATAAAAAACCCATTTTCACTTTTTAACCCCATATCTTTCTATAAGTGTCCATGTTCATAAAAACCCATGGTCCCTAAAAGACCCCATGTCTCTTAGTTTTTTTTAAACTTTGAAATGTAGTTAATATATTTTTCTTATTGACATGAATCTTGAAATGACTACTGGTTTTCAAGAAAACTTGGAACACAACATCGAGATTGCTTTAGACACAAGTTATTATAAATGCATTAATTAATGCACATGTGCCATAATGCCCAGATGGATAAGATCTCCTTGTACACAATAGGTTCAATTGAAATTACATATGTAGCTGCAAGTTCATTGGATTTGGACCATCAAAAACGTTCTCTGCAGGAACAAATTCCATAGGGATGCTGGACTTATTGATAAAATGACCATCTCCACTAAAGTCTAAAAATCTGAATGATGCCTGGTGATGTGGCTCATTTTCATCCTTGTAGAATACCTTGCTTAAGAGGCCAATGAGAGATATTTTGAGGTACACACTTTTCAAATACTATTTTGATAAATACCAATAATATATATTCAAATACCAAATATAAATTCCACATTCTTTCAAATTTTTGAAATACTTTGGAGAGGGGTTTTTAGAGGACATATGGGTTGTTGTTTATGTTTGGCTTTACAGGATTGTCTGTAGGTAACAGTAAAATATTTATTTTCTAAGTAGGGGGAGGTATAACCCGCCGTGGTGGCATAGTGGTTAGCTCACTCGGCAACTACGCCAGTAGTTCTAGGTTCGATACTAGACCATGGTGGGTCAGCTTCTTTTGGAGAAGCCGCGAGTGTGCCTTCTTTCAGATGAGAAGTAAAACCGAGGTCCCGTGTGGGTGTACAATGGCGCTTGCACGTAGAAGAACCCTCTCTACTATGCAACGGGTAGATGAGGCAAAATTTCCAGGTGTAGGAGCTCGCCCCCTGGCGTCGGTAGCATTCCCCGACGAGCACTAGACCGATGATAAATAAGCGTAGCGGTGCAGCTTTGGCCGGCAACCGGCTGCAGGCTGTCACCCTGTGTCCATACGGAGGGACAAATGGGTACCCGGCCCTGCCATAGGCGGAAAACGGGTTAGGAGTTGCTTTTTAAGTAGAGGGAGGTATGGCCTAACACTTGGCCATATGGAAAACTGATGCAACTTTTCCATTTAAATGTGGTGCTGCCTTGAAATCATGCAAAAAGCAAACAATTATGGTGTATTTTCATAGAAAATTAAAAATGTTTTGATAATTTTGGTCATTTTAGGACCTAGAGTGACCAAAAGCAGCAATTTAACCTAGACTTTAGGTTAAATTCTGCTTTATTTTGACTATACACATTTAGCTTACAGTGCATGCAAAACATAAACACATTATTTAATAAGAACCAAGTTAGACTAGGTTTTTTATGTATCATTTCAAGGTGGGTTTTTTTATAGCCCATGACTATATTATATCTTTGGTTACACTTGTACTTATGTATGTATGGTATGAAGTTAAATAAAGTGTTGGTAGTTAAATATTAAATTCATAAAACTAACTCAAAAGACCACCTAATAGAAGTTAAATGAGGTTAATAAGCAAACGTGTCTCTTGATGGGTGATCCAGTATTCTCTTTGTGCATGCTTAGTGTTCCTCTGAAAACGGCTGAAATTTTCACTCCTATCTATAATACGCACCCAGACTTTGCATCCAATTTTTGGGGAAAAAGTGCATATTATACGTATTATACCGTATTATACTTAATCATCAAAATGTTGTGGGGGGGAAAGGGGAAGAACGAGGCAGTATTATTTTTGCAAAGATAAGAGGGGTTAGTTATTGTAAAATTGGTGAAAAAATCAATATGTTTATTTACTGTGAGAAGTGTTGTGAAAAAAAGTATGAGGGAACTGGTTCAACACAAAATTTGACAGATCGTGACATCCAAAGAAATTAAGTGTGAGAGAAGACATGTTAGAAATCGGAAAGAAAATCCTAAAATAAGTGCACCAGAGATTGCCAATATTGCATCAACTCCTGGTAAAACAGTACAACCTTAAAGTATTGGAAGCATCTGAAATGAAACTGGCTACTTTGCTAGAGCAGGTCATAAAAGCCATTCATTTCAAAGATCAACTTGAAAAAGTCAAATTTGCCAAATAATTTGTAATCAAAGCAGAAGAAATGAGTCAAGGTTAACAGTGTTTGGAGGAGCGGAATCAAGAAGTTCACCCCTGAAAATGTCCTGCTCTCTGTAAAACATGGTGGAGGGCATGTGATGGTTTGGGGTTGCATGTCTGCAAGTGGCACTGGAACATTATGTTGGGTTGGGAAGGAAGGCAAGCAGCCATAACAAGCTGAACCCTCTTTATTGAAGGCATCATGGAAGCAGAAGTGTATATAAACATTTTGTGCCATACCCTACCAATGAGTGCCCAAAAATTAGGACTGGAGAGAAATTTTATATTTCAACAAGACCAATATGCTAAACACACAACCAAAAATACCAAAGATTGGCAGATCTCTAATGCTCCCTGTCAACACACACCTTCACAGAGCCCAAACTTAAATCCAATAGAGAATTTATGGAGAATTTTGGATTTAAATATTTGAGAAAGGCACATATCAACCAAATTAAGTTTGAAAATGGCTTTGTTGGAGAAATGGTACAAAATCTCAATTGAAACCACAAAAAGCCTTAGAGCTCAATATGTCTGCAAGCAGTTTTTTCTGCAAAGGGACTGCAAACTAAATATTAAATGAGTGGTTAAGGCACAATTTACTGTCTTTTTAAAGGTTGCAAATACTTTTTGGTTTGTAAATTTATTTCTATTTTAATTAAATACTTGTTGAACTCTTCAAATTTTGGAGAATGATTTATTGTGTACATTACAAAATGTATAATTTCGTTTTTTATTACATACTTTTGTTTTGTTCTTTACTTAAAAATGTTGCCTATTGCCAACACCTTTTGGTTCCACTGTATATCAAAGAACCCTTTTGATGTTGTGGTAAAAGAACAACTTACTGTGAATGTTTTGATATTAAATACCATATTTCCTTGTAAATAACATGCACCTACTGGATAACATGCACCTACTGGATAACGTGCATGTAAAAAATCCTTTGTGAGAAGTGCATAGATAACACATTACAAAAATTTCAGCCACAGGCAGAGTAAACTGCTATGTTGGCACGTCCCTGGGTGGCAGATAGGGGAATCCCCACAGTGCATTTGGGGAATGGCAACTTAGTCAGCCCCTGGATGTGCTGAGGGAAGGAGTGAAATAAAATAGCTCCAGCGGACCAAATCCCCCATGTGTCTGGGGTAGAATAGGCACACGAGGTTCTCGAGATGTAGACTGGACGATACAACCATCGTGGATTCACACGACCGTCTTGTCTTTGCCTGGATAAAACCAAAGTCGTGGTTTGACGTGTTCATGGTTGGTGTAGGCTCCTCACTGAGGTGACCGTAAATAAACGCCTACCCACGTGTTTGCCGTGCGTGGAGACCCACACCCCTGGGAAAAGTGGATCCTGGTGATTGAGGCGCATGCTCTGCGATGTCTCTGGGCCACCCCACACTTATGGCTGGCCTGACAGACGTCGAGGATTAAGGCTGTGGCCTACAGCACCAACACATCACTTTGGCAATGGCTTCCAGGGTAAACGGGAGGCCAAGGTGGATACCAGGTCTTGGTCAATCGGCCAGGGGTGCATAAGTGGTTATGCCCTCTAGGGTTACTGTGAGTGGACCGGCAGTCAACCCCGATGCCTTTGGTCTGGTACTCGGGGATTATGCCACCCTTATGGTATCCTGCCCGAGCACCCTTGGCGACCCGAATGGCCATCCCGTTGTTGGGCTCCGTGGTGGGTGAGGACTGCGGGCAGTGAATTTCATAATTTAATCAAATTATGGAAACTCAAAAACAGAGGCTGGGGCCTCACTAAATAACCCCGCCCCTTTGTTTTCTTCTTCTTCATTTCTGTCTGGGACTTGTTCATGTGTTGAGCCTGAAGATGACGGTCTCGCTTCCACCCAACTGAGTGGGCCGACCGCCACTAAGACTGTGGAGACGAGTAGTGCTCTAAGCAAGAGACCACGTTCCCCCAGCAAGCCATCTGGATCCCGGAATGACTTAGTGCCTTCTACTACATTGACACCTGCCCTTCACAAGAGGCAACGACCTCTCAACCTTAAGGTGCGGGGCTCCACTGCCGATGTGAAGCATGTTCCTACTTCTAAAGGGATTTAACTACATCTAGGTGCAGTTAAATCCCCTTCCACCCCTTCTTCCTGTGTTATCCGGGTTTCTTTCCATATCTGGAGAGAATGATGCAGCTTTGGGGAAGGCGCCGCCCTTCCTTATTGCCAAAGCCATAAAGGGCGTTGCTGGGGACGTGACTTTGGTCAAGAAGATTCGCAATGGCACCTTGTTGGTGGAGACATCTGCCCCTCACCGGATTGAGACATTGCTAAAAATGCAGAAACTGGGTAACATCCCCATTCTGGATCGAGCCCCACCGCACCCTAACATCAGTACAGGAGTGGTGCAGTGCCCAGACCTACATGGGGAGTCAGAGGAGAACATAGTGGAAGAGCTCAGGGACCAGGGTGTGGTGGCTGCGCACCACACCTTGGTTTGACGGGGGGCTCGGTTCCCACCCCTCTGACACCTTGGTGCTGACCTTTGGTAGGCCCAAGTTGCCAGAATACATCAGGGCTGGCTACCTCTGCTTGCCGGTACGCCCTTTCATTCCAAGCCCCCCTCGCTGCTTCAAGTGCCAACAGTATGGTCATGACCAAAATTCCTGTTCTGCCAGGGCCATGTGTGGCACTTGGGGGCAGGGAGACCATTCCCCTGAGCCATGTAAGACTGCTCCTTACTGTACCAACTGCAAAGGAAAGCACACCACCTCTTCAAGATTGCCCCACCTGGTTGCAGGAACGTGCTATTCAGGAGTTGCGTGTCAAGAAGGATATCAGCTTCCAAGATGCACGCCAGCTGCTATCCTTGCCAGGGATGCCAAGTCGTGGCTTGTCCTATGCAGGTGCTGCAAAGGTGGCTGCTGTCTGCACCCAGACGGACATATTACCACAACTCCCCACACTCATCCGTTTGTTGTCCACTCAGGCTTGCAGGGTCCATGGGATGCCAGCCTGTACTAGCATTGGCTGCCAGACGGATCCCAACCCCATGCCAGAGGCTTCTTCTGCCTCCATCACTGCCTCTGGCCCATGATTGGGTCCTTTAATAGTGACTATACCAGCCTCTTTGGAGGCTGCTGATGCCTCTCATGAAACAGAGGCATCTGCTTTGAACACCCCCCTCTTTGGCTCCACCCAACCGGCCCCCTCCACAGAGGTGGTGGGTGAGGCACGTGGGAAGAAACTGGGGACACCCCCACTCCTACAGTGGCGAGAGTGTCCTTAATTTGTCCACCCAGGCTCTCTGGCCAACAGCTGAAAGTACTGGGTGGCAGCATGCCCCAACTGGGTCATGATGGGGATTCCTCCTCTGAGATGGAGGAGGAAGACCAAAGTGTAGTCGCCCCTCCTTTTTCTACTGTGGGATGGAGAAAAGGGAGGAATAGAAATAAACCTCCTGATGGTGAGTCTCCTTCAATGGAACTGCCAAGGTTTTTCCCACAAGAGGGACGAGATCACAATGTTGATCTCACAGCACAACCCGATCTGCATCTCCCTCCAAGAGATCCTCTGCCGTATTGATACACCACTTTCGTTATGGGACTACACCATGTATGCAGACACCCCTCCCACCCTGTGGGAGGGGTGGCTATCCTTATCTGGAATGGATCCATGCACATCCCAGTGGCTTTACAGATGCCTCTCCAAGCAGTGGCAGTCTCCCTGCAACTGGACGTGCCCACCACTCTAGTTTCCCTCTACATGCCTCCTGGGATTGATATCCCTTGGGCAGACCGAGCCAGCTTCCCAGATCCTCTCTGATTATGGGCGATTTTCATGTCCATAATCCCCAATAGGGCTCGGACAGCTGCAATCCCTGAGGGCTCCTTGTGGAGCAATGGGTGTCACACAATGGCCTCATTGTTCTAAACACAGGTGCCCCCACACATGTGATGACTGGTGGTCTTTCCTGAATAGACCTCTCCATCTGCTCCCCTGGTTTGGCGCCAGGGCTGCAATGGGAGGTTCTGTCTGACCCTTGTGGAAGTGACCACTTCCCCATCAGGATTACGAGTGGGAGTGGGGCTCTGCCCCAACGACCACCATGGTGAAGTCTGCTTCGGGCGAACTGGGAGGAGTTTGCCCGCAAAATCAACTTAAGCTCACTGTGTGATTTTGATGGGGTCAACGATCTAGTGAGCCACTTCACAGAGGTGGTGGTCAGGGTGGCAACGGCATCTGTCCCCCAGAGCTCGTGTAACCCACCACGAGCACGGGTGCCATGGTGGACGGAGGACTATCGGAGCACAATTTAACCCTGCAGGCGCTCCCTTCACATCTTCCGGTCACGTCCAACAGATGCCAATCGTGTTAGCTATTTCCAAGCCCCCGGGCATACGCACGACGGGTAATCAAGGAGGTGAAACGCTTTCCAAGGAGTGAGTACGTCTCCTCGCTTACCCATCACACGCCATCTAAGAATGTCTGGGATAAGCTGAGAAAAATTCAGGGAAAGTACTTACCATCCTGTGGCTCTGGTCTCCTTGTGCAAGGGATTCATTTACTTCTGCCTTGCGAGGTGGCTGAGGAGCTCGCAAGCTCCTGCTCCCAGCACTGTACTGCGGCTTTCATTAAACAAAAGGAAGCTGCAGAACGCCTTGCAATTAATTTCTTTGGCGGTGTTGCTGAGGGGTATAACAATCCGTTTACCCCTTGGGAGCTGCAGGCAGCTTTAGCAAGGGCCCAGGATACTGCCCCTGGCCCTGATAACATCCATTACCAATTGCTACGACACCTACCTGAGAAGTGTCTTTCCTACCTCCTTGAGGTTTTTAATTACATTTGGCAGCAGCATGAAAGCCTTGCATGCTGGCGGGAGGCTATTATCATTCCCCTCCCAAAACCTGGAAAGGACAGTAGCCTCCCGACGAATAACAGGCCTTTATCATTGACAAGCTGTGTGTAAAACAATGGAACGAATGGTAAACTGGCGTCTGGTGTGGTATCTAGAACGGCACCACCTTCTTGCCAATGCCCAATGTGGCTTCCGTGCTGGCAGGTCTCCGGTGGATCATTTGATCTCACTGGAGACTGCAGTATGTGAGGCCTTTCTCCACAGACAATATGATACCACATGGCGCTATGGCTCAGGGGTAATTTGCCCCTCTTCCTCCATAGCTTTTTGTCCACCCGGACATTCAGAGTGCCTGTGGGTAACACCTCCTCCTCCGACTTTCTGCAGGAGAATGGTGTCCCACAGGGGAGCATACTTAGTGTGACGCTCTTTGCTGTTGTGGTGAACGGTTTTCCCTCCTCCAATCGCCCTCCGGTACAGTCATCCCTATGCATGTCCACAATGCATGGCATCGAGCGTCAGCTACAACTGGCACTCAATAGTGCCAGTGAGGGCGCCTCCTCACGTGGCTATAACTTCTCCCCAGAGAAAACAACAGTCATGCACTTCTGTCATAAGCGAGGGCTTCACCCTGAACCTCAACTTACCCTGAATGGCCGCCTCCTCCCAGTTGTAGAGGCAGCCCGGTTTCTTGGTCTCCGTTTGGACAGCCGTCTAATGTGAGTCCCACACTTGAAGGAGCTGAAGGCTAAGTGCCTTCGCTCCCTTAATATTCTGTGGTGCCGCTGCGACTAGACTGATCACTCGTTCGATCGCGTCTTGACTATGGCTGTAGTGTATATGGCCTGGCCGCTCCATCTGCTCTCTGGATGCTGGACAGTGTACATAACACTGGCATCCGTTTGTCCATTGGGGCATTTTGCACAAGTCCTGTGCGCAGTCTTTATGCTGAGTCCTGTGAATCACCACTAACTGTGCGATGGCAGTGCTTGGCAGCTGCATATATTTTGTGGCTTAAAGGTCAGCCACAGGACCAAGTCCACATATCTTGTAACCCATGGTTTATCACCATATTTTTTGGAGAAACTGCATAAAAAACTCGATGAAAATGAGCGTGTTGTAGCATGTTTTGAAGAATGTTTGAATCGCTATACGCAAAACAATCAGATGGATATTTCTCGGCGCTTTTGGGATAATGGGGAAGATGAAGTTGCGAGCTACTATTTTGATTCAGTGTTTTTGGGTTGTACATGTGCAACGGATCTCTTTCAGGGTTTTTTAAATGGTTATTGACTCAATGTTATGAAAAAAATCTTTTACAAATATCTATGGATGGCCCTATTGTGAACTTGGCTTTTTTTTTTAAAATTAGTCAAGTCTGAGTTGAATCATGGTGAGGAAGAAAGCCCTGAACTTTTAGATGTCAAAACTTGCGGTCTTCATGTTGTTCATGGCACTTTCCAGGGAGGCCACAAACAGACTAAGTGGAACTTGGAAATGTTTTTGAAAGACTTATCAGCAGTTCAGTACCCAACTGCAATGTGTTTCCTCAGAAGTTTTGTATTTGCTGATGGTTGAAAAATGCATGATGAGAACTTGATGGTTGCTCAGAAGATGGACATCGGCATATCTGTAAGCAATGCGTTGAAATGCTCAAAAGCATCAGAGGTTCAAAAAATGCAGTTTTTAGTCGATTGTCGATCTTTTATAATAGGAGCGGTTAATAAGCTTATTGAACGAAGTCCTTTGAAGTTCTGGTTGGCAAGGCCAGTTACTGCTTTGTCACCCAAAAAGATAATCAGACATCCAAATAAGGGCAAAGAATTAATGAAAATTTGCTAGGAAATTGTGCTTGCGGCAGATCAGCTACCGAGCTTGGTATGTGATAAAGCCTACAGACAGTATGCAACTTTTGTTGATTCGTGTGATAGAAAAGAGCTGGTGTCTTTTAATTTTAATGACAATCGACCGGACTCGTTTTATTTTGAACACATTTCTAGCTACAAAGAATTATGGGCAGTTGTAAAGTTGTTGCTCTGTTTATGTCATGGCAACACGACTGTCAAAAGGGGATTCTCAATTAACACATATGTTAGTCTAGAATTTTTTGGATGAGACTCTTGTTGCACTATGATGCGTTTATCAGGGGATATCTGCAGATGGAGGACTTGATAATTTTTAAATTGATAAGACGCTCATAGTATATGCCCAGAAGCACTGGAAACCGTTACAAGGCATCACTGCTTGATAAGAAATCAACTGAGAATGATGCGGATAAACAAAAGCAGCCCGGAAAAATACGAAAGGATGAAGAAATTTTCAAGCTCACAGTTAGACCAAGAATTGAAAGATTGAAGAGAAATTGAGGGGAAATGCATTAATTTAGTTTGTGTGTACGTTTTATTCCACAATCCATATTTTTTGTTTTATTACTACAATATTTTCTGATCTTCTGCAGTATTGTTTGGAAGAAAACCACATGTGTGCTGTTGATGTGTATTGCCGAATATACTATGTACTGCTTCAAAAAATGGATGTTGCATTGTTATATCTGTCATGGAAAAAAAATTAGTTACACAGGGAAAATCACTTTTTGAAGTGTTGGGCACCCTGATCTAGCATTGCAGGCCTAACTACAGTTTTGTACACTTCATCTTTCAATTTCATTGGGACCTGGCGGTCATAGAGCACTCCACTTGCCTGGCTCCAATTTAGCTGTCCTGCATTGATTCTATTGGTAACGTCTGAAGTCAGTTTCCCTATTGTTCTGAAACACTGATCCTAGATACTGAAACTCTTGCACCAGTGGCATCACTCCACTACATACCACACCACCTTGGCCCTGACTGCTCCAACTGAAAGCTAAGTATATATTCTGTTTACTTCATGTTCACCTTCAGGACCCCACTTTGCCATAGCTGTAGTAATGTCCCGTAAGCGATGTTGTGCATCCTCTTTGGACTTCTGAAGCCTTCCTACATCAGCAGTTACATTCATATTCGCATCAACATACAATTCATCCCCATCAACCTTTGTGTGCTCCCTAGGACTTTGCCTGTTAGGGCAGTTGGACTTACCCCCAACCCTTATTTGTGAAAACAAACCAAACCAAAAATTGGAGTAAATGGAGTGAAAGCAGTTGACAATAGAGTAGTGTTGCCATAATTGTGAGACTAAAGACACCACTTAAAAGTATTTTTTCAGTAACATAACAAGAGTTTATATTATAAATATTCACAACTTTATGATAAGAAAATTGCATAATAGACCAATGGTGGTAGAACAGTCATACAAAATGTTATGTGTTTCTGTGTATGCATTTGTACCAAATCTTGGGATGTATATGTGCAGTACTAAATGCAATGATGTTATCGGAAAATAATTGTGTAACATCCAAAAATGTTAACTCGACCAGGGTTTCCGTGAACTCAGCAAGAAAAAGAAAACGTATTTTAGAGGGAGCCAAACTAAGCATTTTTAGCACAGGAATGTAGGGTCCAAAGTGAACTCAGCAAGTGAACTCGGCAAGAAAAAGAAAACGTATTTTAGAGGGAGCCAATCTAAGCATTTTTAGCACAGGAATGTAGGGTCCAAAGTCAACCCTTAACAAATGGCAAGCAAAATAAGGTGGTAGTAGACATAGTCAATTTTCATGTACAGTTTTCACAGGGGCTATGATGCTGCACAACGTCTATTCAGTGATTGTCTAACTTTCAAAGATCCCTGCCATGGCCTGTACATCTCTAGCAGCAACTGCAATTCTGGCCACAAGATCCTCAGCAGAGTCAACAGGGGTTGCATAAACTTGGCTTTTAATTTGTCCCCACAGAAAATAATCAATTGTTGCCAAATCAGCTGATTGTGGTGGCCAAGGAATAGGTCCTCCTTTACGAATCCAGTGCTTCACAAAATTGGCATTATGATGAGCTCGCACATTCATGGTGAAATGTGCTGGGGCTCCATCGTGCTCAAACCATCTGTTGGTGAATTTGAGGTGGAATGTTTGCTATAAGTTCTGCCATTTTTAAAAAGTCTGTGAGATATGGGATAAAATGGTTAGGAAAAAGTTGTACTGGATGGATGGGGACATTCACTTCCTAAAACAGTTCAGAAATTTTGGCAGTAGTTTATTCAGGACAATGCAAAGTTACATTTTTTCAATAGTTGGTGGTAGTTTTAACTATTGCATCGCATAGCTCTAAAAGATGGAAAATTCATGTTCCTATACCTAAAATTAAAAATACCCCTTCAAAGCTGCATTAATGAGTGTGCAGGAATGCCCCAGGGCTACAGAATGTTGTCTCTGGTATGAAGCTCTGCAAATTGTTGCTCTTAACCACTCCAACTAGCTAACATTGAGCTAACATAGATCGTGACACCTTTGCTAGTTGGGGTAGCGAAGAGCGAATTTTGCTGAGCTTCATAGGTGAGACAACCTCCTCTAGGCCTGGGCTATTGGTGCACACTGATTAATGCAGTTTTGAAGGTTTATTTTTAATTTTAGGTATAGGAACATGATATATCAAAATTTCATTTTTTTAGAGCTATGCGATGCGATAGTTAAAACTACTATCTATTAAAAAGAATGTAACTTTGCATTGTCCTGGAAAAACTACTGCCAACATTTCTGAACTGTTTTAGGAAGTGAATGCCCCCCCCCCATCAACTCTAGCTTTTTTCGAACCATTTTATCCCTTATCTCTTAGATTTTTTTTAAATGGCATTGGTTACTTTAAAAGGCACACCCCATATATATACAGTGGTGGCCAAAATAATAAGAGCGAACCTTAAATGTATCATTTCAAGGAAATATAACACAAATTTCCAATCAATTAAGATCCTAAAGTATTTTTACTTCATAAAGTAAAGCCTCGACAAGAAATGGACAGTTATGAGGTAAAATAATAAAGCAAACAAGAATTACAAAGGAAATAAGAGAACTTTGACATTTTTAGGTGGACAAAATAATAAGAGTGTTAAATATATTTCAAATGTTCAGAATACCAAGTTCAAAGATCATTTGTCAAAATTGTTTTGCTGTAATATTTACTCATTGTTGAATTAAGAAGTCAAAATAAAACATACAAAGAAATTTTTAAGACCATCAAACGATCAAACGTGTTGTGGCAAATGTTTTAAAGGAGCACTAGTAACCAAAAAAATCATGAAACCAAAGGATGCCCAAGAAAAACTAGTTTAAAACTTGACAGACGTGTCATTCGTGAATCTTTGAAAGATCCATTCGCTACGTCCACGGCAATTAAAAATAGTTTGGATCTTAATATCAGTGCAAGAACAGTTTGAAGACGTTTGCAAGGTAATTGATTACATGGTCGTGTGGCAAGAAAAGTGCCATTCTTAAGTGCAAAGAATGTAAAAGACAGGTAACAATTTGTAAACACTAATGCAAACAGTCCTAATTGGAAGAACATTCTCTTTAATGATGAAACTAAAATAAATCTATTTGGAAGTGATGGCAGACAGTTTGTTAGAAGGCCAAAAATTGCAGAAATGATTCCAAAGTATACAATTAAAATGGTAAAACATGGTGGTGGTAACATCAAAATTTGGGGATACTACTCCTATTGTGGTGTTATCGGCAACTACGCCAGTAGTTCTAGGTTCGATACTAGACCGTGGTGGTTCGGCTTCTTTCGGGCGAGAGAGAAGCCGCGAGTGTGCCTTCTTTTGGGTGAGAAGTAAAACTGAGGTCCCGTGTGGGTGTACGATGGCGCTTGCACGTAAAAGAACCCTCTCTACTACGCAACGGGTAGATGAGGCAAAATTTCCAGGAGTAGGAGCTCGCCCCCTGGCGTGGGTAGCATTCCCCAACGAACACTAGACTGACGATAAACAAGCGTAGGGGTGCAGCTTTGGCCAGCAACTGGCTGCAGAAAAAACTATGTCCAATGTATCACCCTGTGTCCATTCAGAGGGACGAATGGGTACCCGTACCTGCCATAGGCGAGAAAAGGGTTAGGAGTTGCTTTTTACTCCTATTGTGGTTTTGGTCCAATACATTGAATAAAGGAAAATATGAATAAGGAAATGTACCTTGATATTATGGATAGAGATGCACCGATATGGGTTTGGCCGATATATTGACAAATCACGGCTGATATATAGTCAATGCCTAGTGATTTCATGTTTTGGAAATGACTGAAGATGGTCTATGTGCTCAGCTTCGATAATAAAAACCATTGGGTGTCTGCACACTTGAAACAAGGAGTCGAATAGACAAAACTGATTGACAACCACATATCACACAGACTGCCATCAGTGCTGTAAGTGAGAATATTGTAAAATACGTTTTCTATTAAAGTTTTACTTGATATATGCATTGGTCCTTTTGACAATCCATGTCAAATATAGTATACTTAAGAAATTTTTAAATTACCGGCTGAAAGCTGGCCAATACTGATATCATAAACACAGGCCGATAAATTGCCTGATATATCGGTGCATCACTAATTATGGAGAATGTAATGCTACCTTATGCAGATGACAACATGCCTTTACAATGGGTGTATCAACACGATAATGACCCAAAACACACGGCCAAGGTAGTAACCAATGGTTCACCAGCAAAAATATTTCAAAACTACCATGGCCATCTCAATCACTGGACTTAAATCCCATCGAACATTTGTGGAAGGAGGTTAAGGTCTGATTTGGGACTAAAAAACATCCAACAAGCAATTACCTTGGGAAGAAATCAATCAGGCATGGTTTTCGATCCCTGTTTCAATTTGTCAAAAGTTAGTTAATTCCATGCCTAGAAGATGTGCAGCTGTCATTAAATCGAATGAGCAGGCAACAAAATATTAGTTGCTGCTGTTAATTTTGCTTAAGAATTTGTTTCTATTTCATTAAAAGTATAACTGTGCATTTACTTTTATTTTGTCCACCTATAAATGTCAAAGTTCTCTTATTTCCTTTGTAATTCTTGTTTGCTTCACTATTTGACCTCGTAACTGTGTCCATTTTTTTGTTAAGGCTTTACTTTATGGAGTAAAAATAATTTAGGATCCTAATTGATTGCAAAATTGTGTTATATTTCCTGGAAATGACACATTTACAGTTCACTCATATTATTTTGGCCATCACTGTATATATAGTGAGATCTACACTGTGTAAAAAAATTTTTTTGTGGTTCCTTCGGTGATGGAGTTTCACTCTTCCATCAAGGTGGATTTCAGGTCTTTCTTTGTCCTGATGTCATGAGTGGCTACTCTCCTGCCAAGTTCGTCCCACAGATGTTCAATTGGGTTAATGTCCAGTGATTGTGGGGTTGTATGGAGCTGTTTAGCCACATTCCATATCAGCCATTCCTTCACAACTTTGGCTGTATGTTTTGGGTAATTATCTTGCTGGAAGGTAAATGAGCCATTATGGCCCAAAATCTCAGCACTTTGTTTCAAATTGGTGCAGAGAATATCCAAGTACACGTTCTTGTCCATAATCCCATCGATGAATACCAGATTCCCACAGCCCGAAGCACTCATACAGCCCCACACTAACACTGCCACCATCATGCTTCACAGTTGGTCACAGGTTCTTCAGTTCCAACTCTTGGTTGGGTTTTCTCCATACCTTAATGCATCCATCTGATGAAAAGATGTTAAATTTGGACTCATCACTAAAGATGACGGAGTTCCAAAAGCTCTGGTGCTCATTGATGTGGTGTGACATTACTGCAGGCATTTGCATTTGTTAACTTTGCTGATAAGGGCTTTTTTCCAAGGCACCCAGCCATGATAGCCTGCCTTGCTTAATATCAGTCTCACACTTTGAGGTACTACTGTCACACTCTAATCACATTCTAACATGGCAGGAAGTTTTGTTGCACTAATTTGGGGGTTTTCTTGAACAGCCCGAAGAACAGCACAGTGATGGAGGCCATTTAGCTTCAATGGACGTCCACAGTGTGGTTTGTCCTCAGTTTGTTTGGTTAACACACATTTTTGTATTATTGAATTAACAGTTGACAATGGTCTATCCATGATTTTTACAATTTTTTGCTATGAATTGCTCCTCCTTACACAAACGAACGATTAACTTACGAATTTTATCTGGAACTCACATTTTTTAGATTCTGTTAAAAAATTAAGATGATTCCAAATAAAGGTTACATGTCATGGAACCAATGTGAACTGATAGCTTTATATAACATTCATAAAGTGCATTAAAAGGGGTGCAAAGGCCAAAGTGTCTGAAAACTTATTTTTCATAAAAGTGGGCAAGGTAATTATTTTTCAAAATTTCTTTCACACTGTGTTCCCTGAGGGGATTTTTTGTTTATCTTTATTTATATAAAAAGTACAGTCATTGGAACATTATTATGTTAGGTGTCCAAAAACTTTTTTACACAGTGTATATAGTGAGGTGATATTAGTGTTACTACACACATTACTGTAGATTTCTGGCTACGCAATACCCATGTGTGCCCGGGGTAGAAAGGCACACTGCTTGTCGTAAGAGGCGACTAAAAGGGGCGACTTTTTCTTGCCCCTGATGGGACAACACCACTATCGTCTTTGCCCATGACTTGTGTTTGGGATGGGATGATACCATCTTCGTGGTTGTCAATGTCCTTCTTGTGTCCTTTACTGGATGACTGTTTGACTTGTTCTTGGTCGATGTAGGCTCCTCACTGAGGTGACCCACGTGTTACCCATGTTTGGAGACCCACACCCCTGGGAAAAGTGGATCCTGGTGATTGAGGAGGTGCATGTCCTGTGATGTCTCTGGGCCAGGACAGACGTGCAATGCAGTAGTTGCATGTCCAGAAGGGTATCAGCTTTCAGGATGCATGGCAGCTGCTAGCCTTGCCAGGGACCCCCAGTCATGGGGTGTGCTATGCAGGTGCTGCCAAGGCAGCTGCTGTGCCATGTGTCTCTGCACCCAGATGGACACACTACCTCAGCTCCTTCCTCTCATCCATTTGTTGCCCTCTTGGGCCCACGGGGTACTTGGAGTGCTGGTCTGTCCTAGCATTGGCTGCCAGACGGACCCTGACCCCATTTCCATGGCTTCTTCTGGCTCCACGACCACCTCTGGCCCATGCATGCCCCCCCCATAATAGCGGTGCCAGCATCCCCCTTGAAGGCCTCCCTCCCTGTCTCAGCCCAGCCAGTCCCCTTCACAGAGGGGGTGGTGGGTGAGACAGGAGGAAAGAAACAACACAGAGCATGCAGTGGTTTCATGCCCCAGCTGGGGGCATATATGACCCAATTGAAGGCATCCGTCCCTTTTCTGCAGTGGGACAGAGAAAAGGGAGGAATAGAAATAAGTCACCTCAGTCCACGTAATGGCAAATTTCCTACAATGGAACTGTTTAGGGTTTTCCCACAAGAGGGACGAGATCACACTGCTGATCTTCAAGCACAACCCTGTCTGCATCTCCCTCCAGAAGATCCTGTGTCGTAGTGATACCCCCATTTCATTATGGGGGTGCACCACGTATGCAGACACCCAGCAGCAAGGAAGCCACCCTGTGGGAGGGGTGGCTATCCTTATCTGGAATGGGTGAATGCACGTGCCAGTGGCTTTGCAGACGCCTCTGCAAGCAGTGGCGGTCTCATTGCAGCTGGATGTGCCCACCATGTTCTCTCTACATGCTTCCTGGGATTGATATCCCATGGGCAGACCTCAACTTCCTCGGTGCCCAGCTTCTGAGACCCTTCCTGATTCTGAGAGATTATGCCCATACCCTCAATGGGGCTCGAACTGTCTCAAAACCCCTGAGGGAAACTTGTGGAACAATGCGTGGCACACAATGGCCTCATTGTTCTCAACACAGGTGCCCCCATGCATATGATGACTACCACTGGTGGTCTTTCATGTATAGACGTACCCATCTGTTCTCCTGGGTTGACACCAGGTTTGCAGTTTGACGTTCTGTCAGACCCTTGAGGAAGTGATTACTTCCCCCTCAAGAGTAGCACTGGAGATGGGCATTGCCCCAACACCCACTGTGGTGGTGTCTGTCGGGTGGACTGGGAGGAGTTTGCCCGTCATATCTACTTTCACTCGCTGTGTGATTTTGATGGGGTCAACGACCTAGTAAGTCACTTCACATAGGTGGTGCTTGGAGCAGCACTGGCATACGTCCCCCAGAGCTTGTGCAACCCGCCATGCGCACAGGTGCCATGGTGGACGGAGGATGGTTGGAGTGCGATTCGGCTCACCAGCAAACCCTTCGTGGCTTCCAGTCTTGCCGTACCAATGCCAATCTCCGAGCCCAGCCATTTGCATGGCGGGTAATCAAGGAGGCCAAACGCTCCTATTGGAGCCAGTGCGTCTCCTCACTTACCCATCACATGCCCTCCAAGAAAGTATGTGAAAAGCTGAGGAACATCCAAGGCAGATATTTACCATCATGTGGCTGTGGTCTCCTTGTACAAGGGAGACATCTTCTTCTGCCATGTCAGGTGGCTGAGTAACTGGCAAGGACGTTTGCAGCCATCTCCAGTTCCCAGCACAACACATTTCTACAAGAGAAATGGGCTGCAGAACGCCATCCAATAAATTTCTCCGGAGGTGTTGCTGAAAGGTATAACAACCCATTTATCCCTTGGGAGCTGCAGGCAACTCTAGCAAAGGCAAGGGACACGGCTGCTGGTCCAGATAGCATCCACTATCAAATGCTATGACATCTACCAGAGAAGGGTGTTAGTTACCTCCTTGAGGTTTTTAATTACATTTGGCAGCAGAAGCTACTCCAAAAACCTGTTAACAACAATTATAGACCCCTTTCATTTCACGAGCTGTGTTTGCAAAACCATGGACGCATGGGGAACTGGCGCCTGGTGTGGTATCTGGAATGGCGCAACCTTCTTGCCAATGCCCAATGTGGCTTCTGTTCTGGCAGGTCTCTAGTGGATCATTTTATCACCCTGGAGACTGCAGTACGTGAGGCCTTTCTCCACAGACAGCACCTGGTGGCTGTATTCTTTGATGTTGTGAAGGCATATGATACCACATGGTGCCATGGTATACTGGAGACCTTGCACCTGTGGGGGCTCATGGGTATTCTGCCCCTCTTCCTCCATACCTTTTTGTCTGACCCAGACCTTCAGAGTGCATGTGGGTAACACCTACTCCATGGCCTTCCTGCAGGAGGATGGTGTCCCACAGGGGAGCGTCTTCAGTGTGACTCTCTTTGCTGTTGCAGTAAACGGTTTACTGTCCTCAGTTCACACCCCGGTACAGTCGTCCCTCTTTGTGGACGACTTTTCTCTCAGGTACCGGGGTGCCACAATGCACAGCATTGAGTGTCGGCTGCAACTGGCACTCAATAGTGCCAATAAGTTTGCCACCTCACGTGGCTATAAGTTCTCCCCTGACAAAACAATGGTCATGCACTTCTGTCGTAAGTGAGGGCTCCACCCTGACCCATAAGCTTACCCTGAATGGCCGCCTCATCCCAGCTGTAGAGGCGGTCCTGTTTCTAGGTCTCAGTTTCGACAGCCGTCTGACATGGATCCCACACTTGAAGGAGCTGAAGGCTGTGCCTTCGCTCCCTGAACATTTCGTGGTTACTGCAGGGAACTGGTTTTGGGGCAGATCGAACGGTGATGCTTCGGCTCTACAGATCACTCATTCGATCACGTCTCGATTATGGCTGTGGCATGTATGGCCTGGCCGCTCCATCTACTCTCCGGATGCTGGACAGTTTTCATCACTCCGACATCCGGCTGTCCATTGGGTCTATTGTCTGGCTGTCCGCCATACTCATCCATTATGCATCATTCCTTTTAGTCTGAGACTGGCTAACCACCACTGACTGCACATTGGCAGTACTTGGCAGCTGCACACATTTTGTGGCTGAAAGGTTAGCCACAGCACCCTCCAAACCCAGCTGTCTTTAGTCGCACTCTGGGATGGCCATTCGATCACCACGTGGGGGTCGAAAGGCCGTTCCCTCTCCATTTGGTGTGCGCTGAATGGATGGTGTTACTGGCCAGGATGTGACTGCCTAGGGTGCAGCATGTGCTGCCGGCCTCTGTGCCGCCCTGGACCATGCCAGAGCCCAGTTTTGATGTTGTGCTTGCAGCTTTCCCCAAACCAGTATCGATAGGTCAGTGTACCAACAAGAGTTTGGATGCCTCTCTGTGACCTATCGGGGGCCATGTTTTGTTTACGTGGATGGGACGAAGGATGGATCCTCGGAGGGTTGGTCAGTCTTTACAGCTGGTCATCTCATAGGGGGCCGTCTTCCAGGCGTCACCAGTGTTTTAGCTGCAGAGCTCACAGCTCACAGCTGTGCACAGGGCACTGTAACTCATCCAGTTATTGAATGACAGACACTTAGTTATTGTGACTAACTCGCTATCCTCCCTTCAGCTGTTGTACATCCTTTATGGCAGACATGCCATCCTCCAGGGTGTGTGCAGATTGCTGCTTGTGATTCATAAGCAGGGCAAGACAGTGTTGTTTATGTGGTTCACGGGGCATGTTGGCATCATGGGCAACGAGACGGTGGATGCTCACACCCATCAGGTGGCCCACTTGCACTATATACCTAACACTGCTGTCCCCTTCCCCATTGCTCTCCCGATGGTGCAGCAGGCCATCTATGAACAATGGCGGTCCCAGTGGTTTGTGGAGACAACCAACAAACTCTGCACACTGAAGGACACTCCAGTGCACTATGTGTCCTCATGCCACCAGTTGCCGATGGAGGACGTTGTGCTTGCTCGGCTGCGAATCGGTCACGCGTTCCTCACCCACTCCTACATTCGAAGGGGTGAGGATCAACCATGGTGTGACTGCTGTTGGAAGCCTCTCACTATGGCACACATTTTTTCTCACTGTGAGAGATACCATGAACTTCGATACTGACTGGGAGTCGGTCAAGAGCTCTCCATCTCACTTGTGGATATCCCTCAGAGGGTTGATAGTTCGCTTGTATTTGTACAAAACTTGATTTATACATGTATTTTTAGGCAGCTTTCCATTTATTCTTGTATTGTTTTGGCTTTTCCTTTTTATTTCTGTGTCTGTTTTGGCTTTTGCCATGTTTATTGCTATGCCTGTTTTGGCTTTTGCCACTTTTATTGTTATGTCTGTTTTGACTTTTGCCTCTTTTATTGTGATGTCTGTTTTGGCTCTTGCCACTCTTATTGTGATGTCACTTTTGGCTTTTGCCACTTTTATTGTTATGCCCGTTGGCTTTTGCCTGTAATTATTCTCCCATATTTATTTGGCTATTGCCTTTGATTGTTATCACATTTTGTTGCCTTTTGCCCCTTTTTATTGCCATCATGGTGGGATGGTCATTTACACCCCCACCATGGTGATTTGTCTCTCTGGGCCCTAATGACCTTTGTAGTCGATTGGCCCTAAAAGACAAACAACACTCTGGCTACACAAGGGCATGTTCTGGGTTGTGTGTTGTTGTAAATCTACTTGTAGTAGTGCAGCGCTGCATGACGACTGTGCATTGTGGTGAAGTGTGGTTACGTGGGGCAAAAACAAATTAAAAAACCTGTTTTTCACCCAATTGTTTCATTTACCCAATCATCATATACAGTAAAACCCCGCTATAACGATCTCAGATGTAACGAATTTGTGGATGTTACGAATGGTTTCCATAGTCCTGGCAAAAGGATAGGAGTTTGTATTATAAAAAGTTTGGATATAATGAATTTGATATAACGAATTTCCTGGTAATAACGATGAAAAGTTATAAAAGTTTGGGTAATTTGGTTTGATATAACGAATGATGGACCTTATAAATAATTTTTATTTATGGATTTAACACAAACTTCTACTCAGTGGTCACCACATATTGAATTGAACACCACTGGCAGGCTGAGTTGTGGCCAAGTTGTGTTGGACACACCAGTTCCCGTTAGATCACTGAAGTTAAGCAGCGCACACCCACGTCAATACCAACTTGGGTGGTTGGTAAAGAACGTTGGGCGCTGCAAATTAACCCTCTTCCTCCTCCTTTAACCTACCTCCTCATCTCCCGTGGGCAGTCTCCTAAGGGGTTAACCTGTTATGGCTGCCTGGCTTACACCCCTACCCACAAACTTATCAAAGAATCAAAGAAACGTTCATTTTTTTATCATGATCATCGCAACCATACTCTTATCCTGCCTGTGGGCAAGGTCGGGTATGCAGGTTCTAGCCCTACACACCTGCCTATCTCATATGATTTGCAGAACAATGAAAACCACAATTTCTTGATATTTGGGGTAATATATTACACGGACTACTGGTTTTCTGTCTAGGGTTAAAAACAGCTTTCCTGGTTGTAATAAATTCCTGTCTATAACTAATGTGATTGCAATCCCCTACGAATTCATTATAGCAGGGTTTTACTGTACACCCAATTGTCATAGACATAGCATATGATACCACATGGTGCCATGGTATATTGGAGACCTTGCACTGGTGGGGGCTCCGGGGTAATTTGCCCCTCATTCTCCATAGCTTTCAGACTGCATGTGGGTAACACCTACTCCTCACCCTTTCTGCAGGAGAATGGTGTCCCACAGGGAAGCGTCCTGAGTGTAACGTTCTTTGCTGTTGCAGTGATTGGATTACCCTCCTCCTTTCACCCCTTGTTACAGGCGTCCCCATTTGTGGACGACTTTTCCATCAGGTATCAGGCTGCCACAGTGAGCGTCTGCTGCAACTGGCTCTCAATAGTGCCAATGCGTTTTGCCACATCATGTGGCTATAACAGTGTTTTTCAACCGTTTTATTGGAACAGAACCCTTTGGAGCATTTAGACCTTTAGCGAAACCCCATACAGTGACAGACAGGACATTAATCGATACAGGTGTGTGTTAGCATAAGCAGTTGAATTCAGGGCCTAATGTTTGATAAAAGTCTGTTGTTATTGTTATTGTCCGTTGTTGTTTCATTGTTATTTTTATATTTCACTTTGCCATTGGGGGAACCCTTTGGCAGACCTCACTCAACCCTTATGTTCCCTGGAGCCCTGGTTGAAAAACACTGGGCTATAAGTTCTCCCCTGACAAAACAACAGCCATCCACTTCTGTCATGAGGGCTTCACCCTGAGCCTCGGTTTGCCCTGAATGGCCTCCTCCTCCCAGTTGTAGAGGCAGCCCAGTTTATTTGTCTCCGTTTTGACAGTCATCTGTCGTAGGTCTCACACTAATGGGAGCTAAAGGCTAAGTTTTTTCGCTCCCTGCATATTCTGTGGTGCCTGCAGGGAACTGGTTCTGGGGCAGATCAAACGGTGATGCTTTAGCTTTACCGATCACTCGTTTCATCATGCCTCTACTATGGCTGCGGTGTGTATGGACTCTCCACTCCATCTAATCTCCTGATGCTGGACAATGTACATCATGCTGGCATCTGGTTGTCCATTGAGGCCTGCTGCACAACTCCAGTGCTCAGCCTTGGACTGTGCAGTGGCAGTACTTGGCAGCTGCATATATTTTCTGGCTGAAAGGTTAGCTGCAGCACCCTACACACCCAGCTGTTTTTAGTGTCACTCTGCAATGGTCATTTGACAACCGCCCAGGGGTTCCCCCTACATTTGGCATGTGGCGGATGGATGGTCTTACTAGCCTGGGTGTGACTTTGCCTAGGTACAGCCTGTACTGCCGGCCTCTGTGCCGCCCTGTACAATGCCTGAGCCAAGCCTTAATTGGTTACCGGCAGCCTTACAAAAAACAAGTACTGATAGGTCAGTGTGCCAACAGGAGTTTGGACGCTTCTCCATGACCTATCGGGGGCCATGTTTTTATCTATACAGATGGCACCTCTGTGGTTTGGTCAGTCTTTACAACTGGTCATCTTAAATGGGCTGCCTTCCAGGCATCACCGGTGTCTTAACTGCAGAACGAACAGTCCTGCACAGGGCACTGGAACTCATCCAATTTTTGAATGGCAGACACTTTCTTGTTGTGAGTGACTCCCTATCCTCCCTTCAGCTGTTGCACAGCAGTGACTCCCTATATGGCCGACATGCCATTGTCCAGGGTGTGCACAAACTGCTGCTCATGATTCATAAACAGGGCTCGAAAGTGTCGTTTATGTGGGTACCAGGGCATGTTGGTATCGTGAGAGGGCGGATGCCCATGCCCGTTAGGTTGCCAACCTGCCAGATGTACCAGACACTGCTGTCCCTCCTCTGACGCTCTCCTGATGGTGTGGTGGGCCATCCATGAACAATGGTGGTCCCAGTGGTTTGCAGCAACCACTTCAGTGAACTGGGTATCTTCATGTCATCAGTCATGGAGGGAGGAGGTTGTGCTTTCCCAGCTGTGAATTGGTCAAACCTTCCAAACCCACTGAGACACACTAAAAGAGTACAGCAACACACACTCACTATGTGAGATACCATGAACGTAGACACCAACTGGGGGTCAGTCTAGAGCTCTCTATCTCACTGGGGATAACTGCCAAGGGATTGAAATTCTCGTGATCCCTCTACAACACTGCAACACTTGTTGAATGGTCCTTGGTAAGAAAGACCAGTAATATGGGTCTGTCTGTGCCCTAATCTCTTTCAATTTATATGAATGAACCTTTCTCCCATTATACTTAGTGAGGGACACACATCCAACCAGAGGTCCATCAAACCCCAGCAGCACTCTGATAAAAAGACTGAATCTGTGAGATGTATGCCATTGGCTTAGTGTTTCCCACCCTAATTCCCCAATCATATCAGACACGCTCTCCCTATGAGAAAACCTGTGGGGTACAACTCTCCCTATGAGAAAACCCTCCCTACCAACCAATTTACTAATATGATCCTTCCAGGTACCTCGACTATTTAAAATTATTCAAAGGTGCTTATGGGTCACAACTCTCTCAACCCTAACTCTACCTATATAGTAATCAAAATCAAGTAGCTTCCGAGATCTAGATATTGTAAGAATCCTACAGTTTTTCAGATTTAATGGCAATTCCCATTTTACACACCAGTTGTATATCTTATCGAGATCCTGCTGTAATTGTGCACAGGATGATAACCCCTCATCTAATACCTGAGCAGTATATGTGTCATCTGCAAAGGGTTCAAGGAAGGAACTAATGTCAAGTCCTATGTCATTCACAGAGAATGTACAACAACCCAACTACCTTACTGGCAGCTTTGCTTTTTATTCTTGTGTCGTTTTGGCTTTTGCCTTTTTATTTCTGTAGTGGTTTTGGCTTTGGCCCTTTTATTTCAGTGTCTGTTTAGGCTTTTGCCTGTTATAGCTTTGTCTGTTTTGGCTTTTGCCTTTTGCCTTTTTATTTCTGTCTGTTTTGGCTTTTGCTTGTATTTATTTGGTTATTGTCTTTTTATTCTTATTACTTTAGTGGGCGTTTGCCGTTATTTATTGCCGTCATGGAGGGATGGGCATTTACACCCCCATTATGGTGATTCTTTCTCAGCCCAAATGACCTTTGTAGTTGATGGGCCCTATAACACAAACAACAACAATTCTGATGCAGGGACTGCACCGACAGTACGCTAATGCGACGATTTTTGGATACTAGCAGTACCCTGTTTTCCCAAATGGCCACCTATGTCAGTACTAACAGCGGTTGTGTTGCTTAACTTCAGTGATCAGACAATCTGGTTGTAGATTGTGAATTAAACCAGTGCGTGTGGTGAAGACCACAGCAGTCCAAAAATTACTTTTTTCAGCATCAATATATTTGGCATCATTTTCATATTATAATGCCATTTCAATCATTGTCAAACATTTGTGTACAAAAATGTCATTTTGAAGCAATTCTGGTGTGTGACTGAAGGTATAACATGCTATATATCAAGGGGTGAACAGAATTCGCCATGTGCCTGATCATGTAACTGTTTGATGTGCTTGCTCGAGGGTTAAGTATTGAACCTAGGGAATTCAATGTTTGTTATTTATCACTACAGGTATTGAAATTGTTCTATTTTATGCTTTACATTTTATCTGGTTGCTAATTTTACTTAGCGATTGAGGTGAAAGATGCATGTGATGAACTATCTTTGGTAAAGTACCTTTACAATAATCTCTATTTTTGGTCTTTTGGTCCTCCATGCATATCGACTCTGTGAATGATATCTTGTAGCCAGGAATATCCCGTTTGTATGAATCTCGGGGGAAATCCAGGGAAAATAATGTTTAGTCGTAAGAATACTTGTTTTTGTCAATAATTTTGCCATAAAACACTAACTAACCCAACAAATTGCTAGCTGGGTAAAAGGGAAAGCGTAGCCCATGTTTCTAACACTAGTAGAAATGCTGCATGTGACAGGGTGTCATTTATGGGTTGCTTATCTTATCAATTGGATGGTTCATGAAATTACAATAGTTTATTGATAATTTATTCCACTTTTATTGTTTCTTACAGTTTATTCCATTAATGGTTGGAGTTGGTGTAATAATTCTCACAGCTATCATTGCCAAAATTTATTTGTCCAGGAAAAAGTCACGTGGTCCACCAATTACTCTCTTAGATCCAAATGAGAAGTATCCATTGCGATTGATTGAAAAACAGGTGGGTGATTTTGATGGAAATCGCACTTCATAATGCCTATACTGCAGTGTAATTTTTTGTCATTAGGTTTTAAGTCACGACACCCGAAAATTTCGTTTTGAGCTGCCAACATCTGAACACGTTCTTGGACTTCCTATTGGTGAGTTTACTTGTGCTGTGTGCATGTTGTACCTCTTCATCATCACTATATGCTGTATCTATTTCACCTTTCGCAAGATCAGGCTGAGAGTTCTCCATCCATGCCACAAATTTACCATGTTTTGCATTGCAACTTCATCCTATGTTTCCTTGCAATGTCTACCTGTTAATGAACATCCATCTGTAATTACATACCCTCAGAACCTAATTCTTCTATTGCATTTCTTTCATAATTATCAATCCCGCCTCTTGCCCACCAGGTCGCCACCCATCCCACAACAATGCTATGTCTGTGTAGGTCTTCCTCTGCCCCAGGTGCTTCCAATAACCTACATCCCTGTAATTCGAATTCTAATTGAACACACTGCAACCAGCCCTGATAGGAAAATCAGCAGTGGAGAGAATAACTCATTCCTAATAATTCCCTAATCAAAAACCCGAAACGACCTGGAGCATTGGATCTATTTTGCCATACATTACCTATCAGCTATAATGATCCCTCCTTCAGAAGAGCATTTCATTGGCAAATGACCATTGGAAAAATCGATCGGTAATATGAGTTCTTGGCCTCTGATCTCATTCAATTTGAATGGATGATAATTTCTCCCCCTTTATCCTGTAAGGGATGACTCCTCAACTACAGGACCCCCATACCCTATTTTCAACAGTCTCATAAACAGCTTAATGCTGGCAGATACCCACCTCTGATGTAGTGAGTGCCACCTAATTCTTCAATCAGGTCTGACACAATCAATGAGAGAAGCGATTAGCACAATTCTTGTTACCCCCCTTTGGAACATTTCTAGTCCTGCCTAAATGGCATACTTTGTAGTATATGCATTCTCCGTACCAGTGCAAAGTAGGCTATTTCTTCTACCTCCTGTGTGCTGTTACCCAGCACCTTTCCACAAAGGGCACGCCCAGCCTTCCCCATCAATTTGTCAGTGTGATCCTTCCAGGTACCCTGTGCATCGCACTCTGATGGCCATTCAACCGCTGGCCAGGGGTTCCTCCTCCATTTGGCTTGCAATGGATGAATGGTCTTGCTGGCCTGGGTGTGACTCTGCCTACGGTGCAGCCTGTACTGCCGGCCTCTGTGCCTCCCTGGACGGTACCACAGCCTTCCCCAAAGCTCGTACCAATAGGTCAGTGTACAAACAAGAGTTTGGACGCCTCTTTGACCTATTCAGGCCATGTTTTTGATTACATGGATGGGTCGAAGGATGGCACCTCTGTGGGTTGGTCAGTCTTTACAACTCGTCATTTCATAGGGGACCACTTTCCAGGCATTGCCAGTGTATTAACTGCAGAGCTCACAGCTCTGCACAGTCCACTGGAGCTCATCCAATGTTTGAATCACAGACACTTTGTGGTTGTGACTGATTCCCTATCCTCCCTTCAGCTGTTGTGCACCCTTTATAGCAGACATGCAATCGTCCAGGATGTGCACAGTTGGCTGCTCATGATTCGTCAGCAGGGCCAGGCAGTGTTGTTTATGTGGGTCCCAGGGCATGTTGGCATGATACTCATGCCCATTAGGAGGCCCACCTGCCAGATGTACCTGACACTACTATTCCCTCCTCTGATGGTGCAGTGGGCTGTCCATGAACAATGGCGTTCGCAGTAGTTTGTGGAGAGCATGGCCTCTTTCACAAAATCTAATACTGACCGTTTTTCTTTTCTAGCGGTTTGCCTTTTCCTTTTGTGTCGTTTCGGCCTTTTACTACTCTATCGTTTTGGCTGTTGTCTTTTATTTCTGTGCCTGTTTTGGCTTTTGTCCGTTTTTGGTTGATGTTGGTTTTTGGCTTTTGCCTTTTTATATGTACCATGCGATCAAATTTGACTCGGACTGGTCCATTTAAACCACCCCTAGTGAACTGAATGGGTAAATTTTTTCTCTAGGTTAGAACAACCTGCTTTGTCATTCAGATGAAGTTTGAGCAGCATTTATCAATTAGTATGTGTTTGGCAGCCATTTTTTTATGGTGCAAAAAGTTTGTCTGGCGATTTTTTTTTACTATGGAAAAAAATTGAATAATAAGTTTGCTTGAAATTTTGTGTTTCCAATGGAATTACAGATGATTGAATTAGGATGATTAAATGAACAGTCAATCATCCTAAAATCACATCTCAACCACCATATTCGCCAGATTTGGCTCTGTGTGACTTTTTCCTATTTCAAAAATTCAAATATCTGCTCATATCTTGCCCATTTAATCTTTTGTCTAGTTTTGGCTTTTGCCTGTATTTATTCTGTTATTTAGTTGGCTATTACCCTTTTATCTTGTATTGCTTTTAGTGGGCTTATGCCCTTATTTATTGTCATCATGATGGGATGGCCATTTACACCCCTATCATGGTGACTGTCTTTCTGGGCCCTAATGACCGTGGAAGTCGATGGGCCCTAAAACACAAACCAACAACAACAAACAGGGTGTTTAGGACAATTTAAGGCGTTTGTGGGTTTCAACCCTTTTAACCCCCACACCACATATGCCATAAGAAAAATTAGCCTGCTTTTAGACCTGCTTATTCTAATATAGCTACATTTGTGCAAGTTCAATGGCGACTCCAACTTTCTACTCCAGTCATACCATGCGATCAAATTTGACCCGGATTGGTCCATTTAAACCACCCCTAGTAAACTGAATGGGTACAATTTTTTTCTCTAGGTTAGTGCAACCTTCTTTGGCATTTGTATATAGTTTGAGCAGGATTCATCAATTAGTGTGTGTTTGGCAGCCATTTGTTTATGGTGCAAAAAGTTTGTCTGGCAATTTTTTTTACAATGGAACAAAATTGATAAAAGAGTTTGACTTATCATTCAATCATCTGTAATTCCATTGGAAACACAAAATTTCAAGCAATCATCCTAATAGCCATAACCACCATATTTGCCAGATTTCGCTCCCTGTAACGTTTTTCTATTTCCAAACCCAATATCCACTCTGGGGTAACATGCCTTGAGTTCATTGAGCCAATGAAATCCAAAGGAACTAAAGGTCCTCCTGGCCGAGGCCTATAAGAAGTGTATGGAAAATTGGATTAACCTATTTTGAGGGCATTAATAAGGATTTGTATTAAAATACATAAAAACGTTGCTTTTATTAACCAGTCCAGGTCAAATTTGATCAGATGGTATATCTTGTTGCAGTTCTGTGCAGGAAGATAACCCTTCTTCCAGTACCTTATATCATTAACATAAAGTATATAGAGTAAAGGTGCCAATGCGCTCCCCCAGGGTACCCCTGAAGTCACTTGTCCATTCTGATGCTACCACATGAAAAAGTACTCTCCAGTGCCTATCATGCAGGTAGGCCTTTACCCACTGAGTAACCTTACTATGAACTGGGACATGCTTGAGATGCGGTACCATGACAAAGGCCTGTACGAAGTTCAGGAACTTCAAAGTTCATTCCCCCTGTTCTCATTACAAGATTATACAACCTCAATTTAGTCTCTCTCATCTTTTTCTGTGATGTCCCCCAGCTCCAAAGTAATCTGAAAGTTACTTATTCGGAATTCTATTTGCTCTCAACACCCCACACATCTATTGCATGATTCACATTCATCCTACTTACATTCTGTTGTACTGCCATACACTGTGAGGGAGCAGTGAGTTGTGTTGGACACATCAGGTCTTGTCTGATCACTGAAGTTAAGCAACGCAACCCCAGCTAGTACTGACATGGGTGGTCGCTCGGGAAAACTGGGTACAGCTAATGCCCAAAAATCGCCGCCGTAGTGTAGTGTCTGTGCTGTCTATGCATTAGAACTATGCAGTGGATGGGTCTCTAATGACCTTGCAGTTGATGGGACCTAAAACACCAACAAACAAACACACTCATTTAGTTCTGACATGGGTGGCCACCTGGGAAAACTGGGTGCCGCTAGTATCCAAAATCGTCACAATAGTTTAGTGTCTGTGCATGGGGCCCTAATGACCTTGTAGTTGATTGGCCCTAAAGCACCAACAAACCACAACAACAATATATTGTGAGTGATTTAGGATAGCCCCCTAACCTCTGCCCTGTAGATCTTCCCTTTACACTTTATTGGTCCCCTCTGATCACACAGGACTGCACTTGTCTGTCTCAAGTGGAGGGCCTCTAGAGCCATGGTCGCATATTGAGCCTATCACATGCATTTTTCTTTTCCTGTGTACTGCTCCTACCTCATCATCCCACCACAATGGCTGCTAGCCCTGCAGTGTGCCTCCTGTCATAACCTGACCTTCTTGTTGGAAGTCCTATGTTTTCATCCACAAGCCACGACCTAATGACCTGCTCTCCTTTCTTTGAATTTACCTCCCTTCGTTTACTAGGATTTTTATTGTAAGTGACCATTTGTCCACCATCTCCCTGGGGATCTCCAATTATGAGAGCCCAGCAATTACAAGCCTCTACCCTATTGTGACCTGTGATGTTAAACAGATCTATACGAGAGACAAGTACTGTGGAGATTGAAACGTAATAAGGTGTTTATCTTCTTCATGAGGCATGTGTTCCATAGTGCATGTACAGTTCACCACAAAGGTATGGCAACATGAGTAACCTTTATCACTTCCTTTCAATGATGAACCCAAAATGAAACAAAAGAAATGGAAAAAAATAGATAATTGAAAGAGGTTCTATTAAGAATGAGATCATATACAGTGAGTGTAAAAAGTATTCATACACCATGACATTTAATGAATAATTGACTGTAATGATGTAAAAAAATAAAATGTGGAATTGAAATGTATCACACAATGCCTGTTTTATTTTAATAAGAAAAAAACCCAAATGAAAACAAAATATTTTAATTTTTAAATATTATATAACAAAAAAAGTCTCTCTTTTTTGGGTGCAAAAAGTATTCATACACCAACACTGTTTTGAATTTTGGTGCCAGGATATGCATGCTTATGATGCAATTCCTACTCTATTTAAATTTTGCTGCCATAACGACTATTTATTGACCACGTTTTGTTTACCAGTTTTAAAGTAAGGCTGTGATTGTGGCTGAAGATGGGACAGAAATGAAAAGAGACCACAGAGGCTGAGAGAAAGCAGGTGATGCTACTCTGTAATGAAAGGAAATCACTGGGGGAGATAGCCAAGATTATTGGACGACCTAGACTAATGGTTTAATCCATCATTAATCATGTAAACAAAACATTAACAACCAAAGGCCAGCCACGTTCTGGGTGCCCACACTCACTCTCTGAGAGGGACAAGATGTTTATTGTAAGACAAACGAAGATTAACCCTTCTACTAGTGCACCTTCCATCACAAATGAACTGGCAAGGCATGGCACAATAGTTTCAACAAGTACTGTGAGAAATGTATGCAGAAAGGAGGGCTACCATGGTCGAGTTCCTCAAAAGAAGTTTTGGGTTAGCAAGGTGAATCAAAGGAAACGTATTGAGTTGGTCAAAATGCATAAAGACAAGGGTGATGAGTTCTGGAAATCAGTTATGTTTTCTGACGAGAGCAAATTCAACATTTTTGGCTCTAATGGGCAATGTACAATATGGCATAAGAAGAATAGAGTGTCACCCTAAAAGTCTAGTCCCAACAATAAAACATGGTGGTGGATCAGTGATGGTGTTGGGATGCATGAGTGCTACACAGTAGTGCTATGAAAATGGGTCTGAATAACAGTTATTTGTTCCAACAGGACAATGATGCAAAGCACACAGCTCTAAATACAAAACAATGGTTGCTATACAACACTCCTGGGCAGCTCCATTCTCCACCTCAATCACCAGATCACAATCCTATTGAGCATCTGTGGAGTATTTTGGACAAACAACTCAGGAAGAGGCCAATCAGCAATAAAAATGACTTGGTCATAGCCCTACAAGAAGAATGGGAGAAAAATCCACCATCTGTTACCAGGGATCTTGTTCAGTCAATGCCTAGAAGACTTCAGGCAGTGCTAGATGGCAAAGGGCTTCCAACAAAATACTAATTTTCAAATATCTGTATATTGTTACTATTGAATTACCATACCTGAAAGCAGGTGTATGAATACTTTTTGCACCCCAAAAGAGGGTCTTTGTTTGTTGTATATTATCTGGTGAAAATTCTGTTTTAGGTTGGTAAATTTTTTCAAAGATTGTGGAAAAGCTTACATAATGTGGTACTATTGCACTTTTTTCCACTATTTCATCCCTATTTTTATGTTATTATAAGCATTATCTGCAAAACGTCATGGTGTATGAATACTTTTTACACTCACTGTATGTGTTTGTTGTGAAGGTTGAGTTAAAGAACTATTAAAATGTAGGTAAATGAATGTGAAAATAATGTCAACAAAAGTGTGGCAACAAGGTTAGAAGTTTGTGTGAATGTACAAGAAGAATTGTTAATAACAATAAATTTTGAGTGAAAAGCACTAAAATGTAAGTGCATTTACAAATTCCACAAACATTGATGTCAAATTAAATAATATGAACTCATTTAATATGCCAAGATGAAAAGAATTCACCTCTGAAGTCGGACAACAAGTTATTGAGTTGTTTGAGGAGGGAATGAAAAATATAAAGATTTCTAAACTATTAAAAATGCATAGGTCAACTGTAACAAAGATATTGGCAAAGTATGAAATCCATGGTCATGTGAATAATGCTGTATGAAGTGGCCAAAAATGCAAAACAGATGTTACGGTGGATCAACAGGTCATAAAGATGGCCAAAAAGAGCCTTTCCGTATATCAAAAGACATGCAGGTAGAATTGGGACTGGAAAATATTAGTTGGCAAACAATTACGAGCGAGCATAATGCTGCAAAACTTCATTCCCGACAACCAGCGAAGAAACCATTTGTCTCATTAAAAAAATCATAAAGCCAGAATTGCATTTGCTAAGGCTCACATCAATTGGACAACACAGCAGTGGTCCAAAGTATTATGGTAAGATGAGTCTAAATTTAATTTATTTGAAAATGATGGCAATTGCAAAGTTTGGTGAGCAAATGGAAAAAAGATTCGTCCTAAGCTTATGAAACCATCAGTAAAGATGGTGGTGGCAACATTATGGTATGGGGATGCTTCTCCAGAAATGGTCCCAGTCCATTATGTGAAATTAAAGGTGAAATGGATGACATTCATCCTATGGATGAAATGCCACTCGGAGGAGCCATTTTCCACCAGGACAATGATCCAAAACATTCTTCTAAGGTGTTTCAAGAGTGTTTGTCAACTAATAGAGTAGAAGTTATGAAGTAGCCTGCATTTGTGCCAATCTGGTAGACTCAATGGGAAACTGATGTCAAGTGGTTTTAAAGGCAAAGGCTTGCCCCACAAGTTTTGATATTTTAATGTGTTCTTTGATTTTTAGGTGTAAGAACGAACTTTTGCCTTACTTTTGTAACTCTAAAATGATATGTCATTATTATGTATTTTATTTAATTAGTACATTTACGTTTTTTCCAGAAGAATGTATGATGTTATTCATAATATAAAACTGTCAACTGTATATTTTTTCAATTTATTTTGTTTAATTTTGGGTTCAGAGTTGGAAGGAAATGATAAACGTTACTCATGTTGCCATACTTTTGTTGCTAACTGTACATGTGATCTTGCTACTTCTAAAATAGACTGTCACTCTGGACTTAGCGTTCCATATCCTCTGTGTGCCACTTCCTATCCTGATTTGCTATAATGATCCTGTAATGATTTGCTTATTACCTCTACACTGCCTTGCATCCTCCAGAAACCCATCTGTTTGCTCATCGAGACCTACTTGAGGGATGTATGCCCATTATTGCAGCGTTATTCTCAACCAATCTACTATAACTAACATTAGCCAACTGTTTATTTTCTTAACTATAGCCACTATGGCCAATTTGGCAGTGGAGAGACTAACTCTAGTTCTAGTTGGATACACTGCAAGCAGCCATGATAGACCAAATTGGCAGTGAGGGAATATCTCTCACTCCAAAAATTCACTCATTTTAAAACCCAAGGAACCTGAAGCATAGCATCTATTCTGCCATGCATCACCTACCCTCTATAATGACGCCTTCTTCCAGAAAGTTCTTCACCTTATTGTCATCAAGAGCATTCCATTGCCGAATGACCCTTGAAAAAAGGACCAGTAATATGAGTCTGTCTGGGCCCTGATCTCATTCAGTTTGAACAGATGATCATTTCTCCCCATATATTCTGCAAAGGATAACCTGCTAACTAGAGTACCCTCATAACCTATTTTCAACAGTCTGCTAAACAGCTTAATGCTGTCAGATGCCTGCCTGTGACAGAGTGAGTTCCACCCTAATTCTCTGATCATGCTTGACACACTCAATCTGCAAGAGAACTGACCTAGCACAACTCTTGCTGCCCTCCTTTGCACCATTTCAATTTCCCAAGATATGTCTTGCCTAAACGGAAACCAAATTGGACTACAGTATTCCAGTGAAAAGTAAGCTATTTCTTTTACCTCCTTTGTGCTGTCCCCCAGCACCCTGCTAACCAACCAGAGGGCATGCCCAGCTTTCCCAATCAATTTGTCAGTGTGCTCCTTCCAGGTGCCCCAAGTGTTTAAGACAACTCCAAGGTGCTTGTGGGAGGCAACCCTTTCAACCCTTATAGTCGTGGCCCAAAAAAAAACACCCCACCCCTCTTCCTTTTCCCCCTGTGTCTTCTATACACTATGTACCTATCGGGAAAAATCTCAGTTGATTGTATATCTTCCTTTAACCATGATTCAGTGCCAATAACAATATCAGCATCCCATGTAGCAGCAAGGACATTAAACTCGGCCACTTTATTGGCTATGCTTCTACAATATGATAACAAGTAAAGTCAATTGATCAGTTACTTCTAATCCCCTGCCCATCCCTGCATTATTACTGTCTACTAGTCCCTTGCTATGTATGTTGCGACTTCACCTGGAGCACCATGACCCTCTCTTCTCTAAAAAATCAATTATAAACTCCTTTATTTTTCTCCCATCCCTAGTGGCAGCCCTCTTATTGAAGTGAAATCTATCCCTTGTAAACCTGTTGTGAAGATCTGTGTGACATGCCCTATGTTCAAGGAGCTTAACTCCAATCAATTGTCCTTCATGAAACATCCTGTTATTTACCCATTGGGCCTTAGCTGTGGCTACTCCACCTCTATCCTTTCATTGTGATTGCGCAGAGCATTACTTTTGCCTTTGGTCTGATACTTCTTACTTCCTTGGCAATTTCCATAATTCCTTCCAGAGCTGCTGCTGCAGGTTTATTGTGAGTTGTATATCATTTGACCTTATCTGCAAAATAACCAGGCATTCCTCTCCCAGGACCACAATTTTGTAATGTGGGCTGTATGTCTTCCTGCATATTCCAGTATATCTTCCTGCTGGAAGATGAAGGTAGTTTCTAACCTCAATTTTCCAGCACTTTCTTTCAGAATATGGTCAATACACTGACATGTCTTTTGACTATCATAATATTTCCAATGAAATGTAAATATCGAACTCCATTATACTCAATACAGCCCCAGACCATAATTGTCACTGCAATTCTTTACAATTCTCAAAATATGTTGGGGCTCCAAACCTATACCTTTTGTTTTCTAATGACAGGACAAATGTGTCTTGGCTTGAATATTTTGAATTAATATAACTTTTTTCCATGTCCCCATATATTCATCTTTATATTTAAGAGCAAAATGAAGCCTTTTTTCAGTACCCAGTACCCCTTTCAGAAACCCTTCGCTAATGAAGGGTTTCTTTCTTGGTTTCTGGTCTGTAATACCTGCACTGGTGAAGAACACTTCTAATTGTTTGTGGTGTCACAACCATTGCTGATGTTGAAGCAATATGTGAGACCAAAATTTGAGCATTATCTTTGAGGAATATTCAAAACTTCTCTGACGACTTGCCAGTTTTCTATCATTGTCAACCTGCATGAATGCCCTTTTCTTTGTCTGTTTTCAATACTGTCAGTTTCTTTTTGTTTTGTTAGTCATAACAAATAGTACCACACCATATTAAAACATTTCTGGCAAAAATAGAATATGGCCTTTGATCTTTGAATTATACCCAAGGAGAATTTAAAAAAGGAGGTACTCATTAGGTCCTGAAATGGACCTAATGAGTACCTCCTCCCCTCTAATCCTTATGTACCCATACCACCTCAACCTATTCTCCTTCATTTTTCAGTGATGTCCACCTCCCCTGGCTACCTCTAATATATGCATTCCTAATTCTGTCAGCTCTTGACACACCACTCACGTACTGCAGCAGTCACATTGTGGCTGCCTCACTAACTTCCTCACTGCCCAAGACCTTGATCCATATAGCATAGCTGGCCTAACCACTGTCCTGTAGAACTGCCATCTGAGTGGCAAATCTGAATCTGAGTGGCAAATTATGTTGGACACACCAGTTCTCATCTGATCTCTGAAGTTAAGCAGTGCAATCCCAGGTAGTAGTGACATGGGTGGCCACTTGGGAAAACTAAGCACTGCTAATACCCAAAAATAGTCACATTAGTGTAGTGTCTGTGCAGACTCTGCATAAACGCAAATATTATGCATAAATGCAAATATTCCTCATATTATTATTAAACGCATTTGAAAAGTGCAAATATTGAAATACAGTAAGTCCTCAACTTATGCGATTAATTGGTTCCGGAGGTTTTCGCGTAAGTCGAGGAAAGCACTGTATTTAGCATTTTTGACAAAAAATATTTTAGTTTTAAACGTTAGGTGAAAGTCAAATAGCTCTATCTATATAACTTAAGAAAATATTATTTATTGCACATATTTTTTGGACATATTGCACATAACAATCTGCATACATACTGTATTTATCCTGAACTACTTCAAATGTTGGTGCACTGTTAATTGTCTTTTAGTCCTGTGTGATAGGAGGGTCCCAATGAAGCTGAAAGGGAAGTTCTGCAGGGCAGTGGTTAGGCCAGCTATGCTATATGAATCAGTGTGTTGGGCATTGAGGAAGTGCCAAGTCAATAGAATGCAAGTAGGTGAGATGCGAATTCCGTGATAAATGAGTGGGGTGTCGAGAGCTGATAGAATTAGGAATGAGTGTATTAGAGGTACCTTGGGGGTGGTGAACATTACAGAAAGCAAAGCACACAACTGAGTTACCCCACCACCACAGTGTCACACCTAAGGCTAGGTGCTCACTATAGTCCACAGTGTCTGATGGCAGTCAGTGTGCTCGTCTCAGGCAATGAAAACCAATGGGTAGCAAGGCGGCTAATAGTGAAAACTGATTAACAATTAGCCCTTGTTGTCATGCTGCAAAATTTCCTCTGAAAAAGAACTGATGCGGTTGCAGACTTTTTGACTTCTTTGACCTGATGAAGTGGTGTTTCAGGAACCTCTCTTTTGGTAACAGCTTTAAGCTTCTTTTCATCCCTTCTTGCTGATGTGCCTGCACCCATGCACTTCAAACTCTTTCCTGATTTATCTTGAGACTGAATCATCAATTCTGCTTGCTGCTTCAGCAATCCTGCACCAATCTAATCCCCCCCACCACAACTGCTGTTCATCCAAATTGACTTCACCTGTAGCACATCGTTTCATCAGGTGGGAACAGAGCAGCATCATCAGTCACCCCATCAGGTAGCTAAAGGCATCTTCTACATTTGCTAGAGCTGTGAAAGCCAATAGTAGAGATACACCTAAGTAGGTCCTGCCACACACATTTAAATTGTGTGCAAGATGATGATATATCACAACTAGCTAGCTTCCACAGAATTAGTCCACCTGCCAAATGTGTTGCCTACCTTTACTGGCTTATTCCTTTATCATCTGGGCATCATCTTATGACTGCTTAGCTGAGAACTTCTATACCATATTTTCAATAAGCCAAAACGTCTAACCAGTTGTTTGTTCAATCCACTTTTCCAATTTTGTCGATTTTCAGCTCCTGCTTTTATTGCCATTTCGTTTTCCAGGCTCTCTGGCCAATGGCAGAAGGTGCTGGGTGGCAGCTTGCCCCAACTGGGGCATGAAGGGAATTCCTCCTTTGAGATGTAGGAGGAAGGGGAGGAAAAGAAATAAACCTCCAAAGCCCACCTAATGGTGTGTCTCCTTGAATGGAACTGTTGAGGTTTTTCCCACAAGAGGGACGAGATCACACTGTTGATCTCATGGCACAACCCCATCAGCATCTCCTTCCAGGAGATCCTCTGCCACAGTGATACCAGGGATCACAGTGGCAGCAGCCAACTGACAACAGGGAGGCCACCCTGTGGAAGGGGTGGCTATCTTTATCCCGACTGCATGCATGTACGTCCCGGTGGCTTTACAGGCACCTCTCCAAGCAGTGTTGGTCTCACTGCAACTCAATGTGCCCACCACTCTATGTTCCCTCTTCCAGCCTCATGGGTTTGATATCTCATGGGCAGACCTCTACTCCCTCACAGTCCAGCTTCCCAGACCCTTTCTGATTATGGGCGATTTTAATGCCCATAATCCCCAATGGGGCTCGGACAGCCGCAATCCCCGAGGGCTCCTTGTGGAGCAATGGGTGTCACACAATGGCCTCATTGTTCTAAACACAGGGGATGGCTGCCACTGGTGATCTTTCCTGTATAGACCTCTCCATCTGCTCTCCTGGTTTGGCACCAGGGCTGCAATGGGAGGTTCAGTCTGATCCTTGTGGAAGCGACCACTTCCCCATCAGGATTAGCAGTGGGAGTAGGGCTCTGCCCCAACATCCACCATGGTGGTGTGTGCATTGGGCGGACTTTGAGGAGTTTGCCCATCAAATGCACTTTAGCCCACTGTGCTATGTTGATGGGGTCAATGATCTAGTGAGTCACTTAACAGAGTTGGTGGCAAATGCAGCATTGGCATCTGTCCCCCAAAGCCCATGTACCCCACCACGAGGACAAGTGCCGTGGTGGACGGAGGAGTGTTGGAGTGCAATTTGGGCCAGCAGGGACCCCCTTTACATCTTCCGGTCTCGTCCAACTGATGCCAATCGTGTCAACTATCTCTGAGCCCGGGCTTATGCAAGACGGGTGATCAAGGCGTCCAAATGCTCCTCCTGGCTTGGGTACGTCTCCTCACTTACCCACCACACAGAAAAGCTGAGAAAAATCCAGGGAAGGTACTTACCATCCTGTGGCTCTGGTCTCCTTGTGCAAGGGAGACGTTCACTTCTGCCATGCAAGGTGGCTGAGGAGCTGGTAAAGACATTTGCAGCCATCTCCAGTTCCCAACACTACGCTGCAGCTTTCAATAAGCAAAAAGAAGCTGCAGAAGGCCTTTTAATCAACTTCTCTGGTGGTGTTGCTGAGGGATATAACGACCCATTTACCCTTTGGGGGCTGCAGGCTGCTCTAGCAAGGGCCCGGGATACTTCCCCCCAGCCGTGATAACATCCATTACCAATTGCTATAGCATATACCTGAGAAGGGTCTTTCCTACCTCCTTGAGGTTTTTAATTATATTTGGCTGCAGCATGAAATCTCTGCAGGCAGGTAGGAGGCAATCAGATAGTAGGGGGATAGTAGCCTACCGACGAATTACAGGCTCATTTCCTTGACAAGCTTTCTGTGTAAAACCATGAAATGCATGGTTAACTTGCATGTGGTGTGGTATCTGGCATGGCATCACCTTCTTGCCAATGCTCAATGTGACTTCCGTGCTGGCAGGCCTCCAGTGGATCATTTGATCTCACTGGTGACTGTGGTACATGAGGACTTTCTCCACAGACAGCAGTTGGTAGCTGACTTCTTTGATGTGGAGGTTTGCCTTTTTATTTCTGTGTTTGTCTTGGCTTTTGCCACATTTATTCTTCTCTCTGTTTTGGCTTTTGCCACTTTTATTGTTATGTATGTTTTGGCTTTTGCCTTTTTATATGTCTGTTTTGGCTTTTGCCTTTATTTATATGTCTGTTTTGGCTTTTGCCTGTATTTCTTTTTTTGAGTAATTATTAGGCTATTTTTGAGTAATTATTAGACTTTTATTGGCCTTTTGCCCTTTTTATTGCCATCATGGTGGAATGGCCTTTTACACCCCCACCATGGTGATGTCTTTCTGGGCCCTAATGACCTTTATAGTTGATGGGCCCTAAAGCAACAACAAACAACAACAATTGATGTGGAGAAGACATATGATACCACATAGCGCAATGGTATAGTCGAGACCTTGCACCAGTGGGGGCTGAGCGGTAATTTTCACCCCTCTTCCCTCGTAGCTTTTTGTCCAACCGGACCTTCAGAGTTCATCTGGGTAACACCTACTACTTGGCCTTTCTGCAGGAGAATGGTGTCCCACAGGGGAGTATCCTCAGTGTGATGCTCTTTGCTGTTGCATGAACGGTTTTTCCTCCGACATTCACCCCCCAGTACAGTCGTCTCTATTTGATGACGAGTTTTCCATCCAGTACCAGCCTGCCACAATGCATGGCATCGAGTGTCAGCTGCAACTGGCACTTAATAGTGCCAATGAGTTCGCCAACTCACGTGGCTATAAGTTCTCCCCTGAGAAAACAACAGTCATGCACTTCTGTCGTAAGGAAGGGCTTCACCTTGAGCCTCAGCTTACCCTCAATGGCCGCATCCTCCCGGTTGTAGAGACAGCCCAGGTATCTTGGTCTCCAGTTTGACAGCCGTCTGACGTGCCTTCGCTCCCACTATATTCTGCAGTGCCTGCAGGGAACTGGTTTTGGGGCAGAATGAACTGTGATGCTTTGACTATACTGATCACTTGTTCGATTGTGTCTACCCGTGTGTGCCTGGGGTAGAATAGGCACACTGCATACCTGCATATCGTAAGAGGCGACTAAAAGGGGTGACTTTTTCTTGCCCCAGTTTGGACAACACCACTGTCGTGTTTGTCTATGACGTGGTCTGGACAGGACGATACCATCATTGTGGTTGGTTGTATCTTTCTTTTCTCCTTTATTGGATGAGTGTCTGACTTGTTCGCGGTCGACGTAGGCTCCTCACTGAGGTGACCGTAAACAAACGCCTACCCGCGTGTTTGCCGTGCGTGGAGACCCGTACCCTGGGAAAAGCGGATCCTGGTGATTGAGGAGGGTCTAGGACTGTGGCCCTACACATCCAACACATCACTTTGGCCACAGCTTCCGGGGCAAACGGGAGGCCAAGGCAGTAGCCCAGTCTTGGTCAATCGGGCGGGGGCGTATAAGTTGTTATGCCTCCTAGGGTGATTGTAAGTGGACCGGCAGTCAACCCCGATGCCAATGGTCCGGTACTCGGGGATTATGCCGCCCTAACGGTATCCTGTCCGAGTACTCTCGACGACCCGAATGGGCGTCCCCTCGTTGGGCTCGGTGGTGGGTGAGACCTGTGGGCAGCGAAATCATAATTTATTACAATTATGGCAACTATACCCCACCCCTCCCCCTTCTTTAGTTTCAATGACTTGTGTTGAGCCGGAAGATGGCGGGCTCGGTCCCACTCAACTGAGTGGGCCAGCTGCCAGTGAGTTAATGGAGACGAGCACTGCTCCAACTAAAAGGCCGCATTCCCCCAGTCACTCAACTGGATCAGGTAATGCCCCTGTGGTGTCAAATACATCAGGACCTGCCCTTAACAAGAGGCAACGGCCTCTTAGCCTTAAGGTGCAGGGCTCCACCGCTGATGCAAAGCATTTTCCTGCATCTAAGGAAGCCTCAGGTGCAGTCAAAAGCACTTCTATTTATTCTTCCTACCCTCCCCAGTTTCTTTCCATATCCGGGGAGGATGGTGCATCCTTGGGGAAGGCGTCGCCCTTCCTTATCGCCAAAGCCATCAAGGGCATTGCCGGTGATGTGACCTTGGTCAAGAAACTGCGCAATGGCACCTTGTTGGTGGAGGCATCTGCCAATCACCAGACCGAAGCATTATTAAAAATGCAGAAACTCGGTGACATCCCCGTTGTGGTCGAACCGCATCGCACTTTAAACACCAGCAGAGGTGTGGTGCGGTGCCCCGATCTGCGTGGGGAGTCAGAAGAGCAAATAGCGGAGGAGCTTAGGGACCAGGGTGTGGTGGCTGTCCGCCGCACCTCTGTCCAACGGGATGGAGAATCCCGGCCATCTGACACCTTGGTGCTGACCTTTGGTAGGCCCAAGGTGCCAGAGTACATCATTGCTGGCTACCTCCGCTTGCCTGTGCGTCCTTTCATACCGAGCCCGCTTCGGTGTTTCAAGTGCCAACATTATGGCCATGGCCAGAATTCCTGTTCTGCCAAGGCCATGTGTGGCACTTGTGGGCAGGGAGACCACCCCCCAGAGTCTTGTAAGACTGCACCTTTTTGTCTGAACTGTAAGGGCAACCACCCCGCGTCTTCTCGGGACTGCCCTACTTGGTTGCAGGAGAGCGCAATCCAGGAGTTGCGTGTCCAGAAGGGTATCAGCTTTCCGGATGCACGGCGGCTGCTAGCCTTGCCAGGGACCCCCAGTCGTGCAGTGTCCTATGCAGGTGCTGCCAAGGCAGCTGCTGTGTCGTCTGTCTGCACCCAAACGGACACACTACCTCAACTCCCCCCTCTCATCCGTTTGACGCCCTCTTGGGCCCGTGGGGTCCATGGAGTTCCGGTCTGTGCAAGCATTGGCTGCCAGACGGACCGGCTACTTCCGGCTCCACCACCGCCTCTGGCCCATGCATGGGCCCCCTAATAATGGTGGTGCCAGTTTCTTTGGAGGCTTTGTAGTTGATTTGCCCTAAAGCAGCAACAAACAAACAAACAAACAATCTTTGGAGGCCCCAGATGCTGCTCATGAAAGAGAGGCATCTCCTGTGAAGGCCTCCCTCCCTGTCTCAGTCCAGCCAGCCCCCTCCACGGAGAGGGTGGTGGGTGAGACAGGTGGAAAAAAGTAGGGACACCTACCACTTCCACAGTGGGGCGGGTGTCCTTGGTTCGTCCACCCAAACTCTAGCCAACGGCAGAGAGCAAGGGGTGGTTTCATGCCCCAACTGGGGAAAGATGGGGATTCCTCCTTCGAGATGGAGGAGGATGAACCAATTGAAGGCATCCCTCCCTTTTCTGCAGTGGGACAGAGAAAAGGGAAGAATAAAAATAAGCCACCAAAGAATACTTGATGGTAAATTTCCTACAATGGAACTGTCGAGGTTTTTCCCACAAGAGGGACGAGATCAAACTTCTGATCTCTCGGCACAACCCTGTCTGCATCTCCCTCCAGGAGATTCTGTGTCAGAGTGATACCCCCATTTCACTA
>JAAFCE010009058.1:2166748-2186035 GCA_013389805.1 Trigoniulus corallinus
TTGAAATCATCCACAGTTTACGTGAGACATTACATTGTTGCGACTGACTCCCTCTCTTCCCTTCAGCTGCTGCACACCCTTTATGGGTGTGCGCAAACTGTTTTTCATGATTCATAAGTATGGTGGTCTTTGTGTGTCCTGGGGCATGTTGGCTTTCTAGGCAATGAGAGGGCGGATGCTCATTCCCATCATGTGGCCCACTTGCCTGATTTCACTGGCATTGCTGTTCCCTCCTCCAATGCTCTCCCAAAGGTATGGTGGGTCGTCCAGGGTATATGGTGAACCAGTGGTTATTCGAGACCACCAACAAACTCCGAACAATCAAGGACACTCCCTTGCACTGGGTGTCCTCATGCCACCAGTTGTGGAGGGAGGAGGTTGTGCTTGCCTGCTTACGAATTGGTCTCGCCTTCCTCACCCACTCCCACTTACTACAGGGTGAGGAGGAACCATGGTATGACCATTGTTGAAAGCCTCTCAGTGGCATATATTTTTAGTCACTGAGAAGTACCATGAACTTTGATACTGACTGGGAGTCAGTCGAGAGCTCTCCAACTCCCTTAGGCATGACCACCAGGGGGTTGAGGGCTCACTTGTGTCGTTTTGGCTTTTATCCATTTTAGCTTTATGTCTGTTTTGACTTTTGCCCATTTTATTTTTCTTGTTTTTTTGCGTTTGCCTTATTTACTATCCCATTATTTATTTGGCTTTTGCTTTTTTATTTTTTATTACTATTAGTGGGCTTTTGCCCCGATTTATTGTCATCATGGTGGGTGATTACACTCCCACCATGGTGATTGTCTTTGAAGTTGAAGTCGAGGGCCCTAAACAAACAACAAAACAACTTTAATATTCGAATAAAGCCTTCTTCTACCCCCACTTTTTCATAATACTTCCCAAAATAACCTGTCACTGGACCTACCTGGCATAAACCCAAAAGGATTTCCATGGACACTAGTTCTATCCCAGAGGCGACGCGCTGTTATTCTCTCCCAGAGTTTTTTGGAGTGGCTCATTAGTTTTATACCTCTCTAGTTACCACAATCTTGGACATTCCCTTGCACTTTGAAGAGTGGTGCTATTAAGCTGCCATGCCATTCTATCTCTGCTAGCTATGTTACTGAAAAGTTTACCTAGCAACCTGGTGCCTGTCCTCTGGAGTCTATTCCACACATGAATGGGGTATTCCATCTGGGCCTATCACTTTTCAACCTCTCATATTTCTAAGTGCCTGTCCACACCCCCTGCTGCATGCAAGAGGTTCTGGAAGTACTCTTTCCACCTCTTTACCTCTAGCAGGGAGAGAAGGACTTTTGCTGCACTTCAGTGTTATGGCACAGGGTAGCCTTTGCCAGTTTGAAAACTTCTGTCCTCTTCATTTGTAACTAACTGCTCATAGAGGGCCTTGTACCTCTGGTGCTTTGCCAGGGCAATGATCATCCTAGCAAAGGTCTTTGCCTGTCTATATTGTCTTGGACTCAATATCCTTCCTTTGCTTGATCACTGCTTCTACTCCTCATTCCACAACAATGTCTGTGCATTTCCCTGCACTGTGCCTCCTACTCTACCCTGCACCAAATTGGCTTTCCTGCATTTTGGTGGGCAGTTTCCACCATCTGATGAGCTGCTTTCCTTTACAGGAATGTGCCTTGCATGCCACTTTGACTAGGATTTTGAACATAAGCAGTCTATGGCCACATCTGTAACATCTCTTGTGGCAACTGGAATGTGACTGGGTGCTATTCCCACTTCAGAAAAGTGCTTGTTCCATTTGCTGTGCCAAGGATTTGCTGCCCTTCTCTATTAGCTGTTCCATACCCCAATCCCCCATGGACCTCCCCACAACCCTGGATATCTTTGTCTACATGGCCATTAAAGTCCCCACTGATAACTGAGTGGTCATGCCCTTGACATTGCCCTACCCCAGCCTGTAGTGAGTACACCAAGTCCTCAAATTCTGTCGGGAGTGGCAAGTTGCGTTGGACACATCAGTTCTCGTCTGATCACTGAAGTTAAGCAACGCAAGCTCAGTTAGTACTGACATGGGTGGTCGCTCGGGAAAGCTGGGTACTGTTAATACCCAATAATCGTTGCATCAGTGTAGTGTCTGTGCAGTATATGCATTAGAACTATAAAGTAGATGGGTCTCTAATGACCTTGTAGTTGACGGGACCTTAAACTCCAACAAACAACAACAATGGGGAGGCATATGCAGTGATAAGATGAAGCACTACCTCTTGCCAAACTATTGTAACTAACATTAGCCTGCTAGTGATTTGTTTCGCCAGAGGGACCCGTTGTTGCAGCTCCCTCACTAATGCTATACCAACCCCATTCCACCCCCTTTGCTGGCTGCATATATAACCTTGTATCTCTCACCAAGGGCCCCTTGATCTATTCCCCTTCCACCTGGTTTCCTGAAGTAAGCTACCTGAATCCTCCTTCACTTTAGGATATTAACTAATTCCCGTTTTGCCTGTAAGGGTCCCCATATTCAACGTTCCTAATCTAAGGTTAGCCTCCATACTGAACATGTTGTGGCTGAGGCCACCCCAGCCAGGTTTCTGGAACCTGCAGGAATGTTGGCATTGCTTGCCATGGTGGATGCAGGCCAACCACATGGAAGCTCATCGCTATTGAAATTGAAAATTAGGCACAATTTTATCATTAATATCCTTCAGCCACTTTGCTACTTCTCTACTTGCCATTATCTTGGCTACTGAGCAGCACCTGATCTACTCCATCTTTCCCATATTGTGATATTGTTACTGAGAATGTATCATGTAGATTTCAAAATTGTATTTAGGGCAAATAAGGAGATTTAGTACTAGGTAAAATGTATGCATCAGTTTCAGAACACCATGTGATCAACGTATGATAAATGGTTAAAAAGTGAATCTTTGCGCAACAGTGTTGCACCAACTTACAATTGAGCCATAAGTGCCACCTAGTGATTTGCAAAACGAAGCATGAAAAGCATATAATGGTATTTTAAAGAAAATCAACAAGCAAATGGGGCATCCCAAAGATTACTTTCTAACATTTAGTACATCTTTTATCAAGCATATATCCAAAAATGAATTACTGTTTCATTCATGTTTCAAATGCTACGCTTAACCTTTAGAATGCACAGTGTCTTTTTGTAACCTAAAGTGCACTGTGGGGTCATAGTGAGCCAACAAATAATAGTATATTATTAATTTAACAAATAAGATTTATTGATATCAGGCAAAGTAAAATAAAGACAAACTTCATTAAAGTAATATACATAGCAAAATTATAGTTTACTACAGCCAAAACACAATGTTCTTTGCATATGTACACTTTACAGTTGGCACATTGTAAAGGTGTCTTTTGATCTCTTTTTCTGGGACATTGGCTGCATGTGCCACAAAATACTTTTGCATCAGCTTCATCAGGGAATGGTCTCTTTGTAGCAGAAGATTCAATGCTACAGCCTTTCATGATTTCACGTACAGTAGATGGCATTTGTGGTATACTAGATTGATGTATCATATGCCCTTTAATTGGACTTTCTCCCATTTCCCAGATGAAAAGTCGTTGTGACTGTGCTTCGAGTGGTTCTCATGGTATGGGTTGGGTGCAATCATTTCTGTGGATGGACATCTAAATGCAGTGTGTTACCTGAACATTCTGGACTATGCAGCACTCCCATCTCTCTGACAGCACTTTGCAATAGCTCTTTTCTGTTCAGCACAATAATGCACCTTGCCATAAAGCACATAGGCACATGGTTTGATGAAATTGGGGTTGAGAACTTGACTGGCATCCACAGAGTCCCAATCTGAACCCCATTGAACATCTGGGTTTGTTTTGTTTCTGTTTAAGGTCCCGTCAACTACAAGGTCATTAGAGACCCGTCCACTGCATAGTTCTAATGCATTGACTGCACAGACACTACACTAATGCGACGATTATTGGGTATTAGCAGTACCCAGCTTTCCCGAGCGACCACCCATGTCAGTACTAACTGGGCTTGCGTTGCTCAACTTCAGTGATCACACGAGAACTGGTGTCTCCAACGCAATAAGCCGCTGTTGAACATCTGGGGGACATGTTGGAACGTCGATTGCGCACCTGTGCAGATTGCCAGACATCTGTGACTGAACTGTCCAAGACACTTATGGCAGAATGGCATAAATTATGTCAGAACATCTCAGAACCTTGTGGACAGTATGCCCATGAGAGTAGACTCTGTGATAGCAGCAATAGTTGGACCAACAAGATACTAAAATATGTATATTTGTGTTTCTATTAAAGTGGTGGTGTCCCATGACTTTTGATAGGGTAGTGCATGTCTTGCACAAGCTATGCCAGAAATCTTGATGCCATATTTGGAAGGCTTATTTGGGATATTCTGAATGAAGCTTGCACCTTCCTCTAAAAGGGCAAAGAATTTCATCTACTGTAGCATACTCTTTAATGGTATATCCGTTTTGCAATTTTCCACAAATGCATTCCATATGTCTGATAATGCTGCTAATTTATTATCAGCTTTTCTTTGTTCTCTTGTGTTTATGTTGTGAAATCTAAGATTTGCAAGCAAGAATATGAAACGTCACTGACTCGTTTTTGCATGAAAAACAGGTGGTCGGTCCACAACTAGAATCCGATAGATTTTCGTCCATTAGAAATAATAATCCCAATAGTGCATAAACTTCTTCCATGTCTCTCCCTTTTTCATAAGATAGTACATTATCATGATTTACACTGAACGGAATACCTACCATATCCTTATTGATAAATAATGAAAACACATCTTGAGGCATCTTAGCGCCAGGTAAATTTATCACTGTTTTTTAGTATGAGTCTCCTTCTAGTATGAGTCTCCGTCTAGTCTCCTCTAGTATGAGTCTCCTTTTAGCATGAGTCTTCTTCTTAGTATGAGTCACCTTCTTCAGCATTGTGATTCCAAATAATCTCTACTTTAAGCAATATTTTGAGTGTCACTTCCCTCATCACTTAGGTAGCCTACTGGATGACTTGGTGGAAAATTGTCATCCTTCAAGATAGCCAAAAATTCTTGGTCACATACACCTTTACAACACATAGCATTACATATACTTTATGTAATACTAGAAATAACCGCTTTTATTGAGCAGGTGCCACTAATCTCACGTTAGTCAAAATAATGAGGCTCACTATGCTTACTAAAAAGTTGTATCATGTTAGCAGAAAGCAAAATGACAACTGAAAATCATATACATGTATAACATGAAGTGCATGGTGGGGGTCTGTTGGACCCCAACAAACTTTGAAAATTTATTTATTTATCATAAAAACAATAAAATTGGCCAAATGTGGCCATAGTTTTAACAAACATTTAGAATGATATTAGGTGTAAGGAAATTTACATAGGATCAATAAACAAATTCTGTCAAATACACCCACTATGCACTCGAAAGGTTAATCGTATGTTCCCCCGTAGGTCAGGCAAATCGTATGTGTAATTGTACGTTCTCCTATCTCAAGCTGTTGTTTGCGCCTGCACGTCTGCTGACCAGGACGTACGCTTCAAAAAATGCATTGCTAAATCTCCCTAATGACGTAGAAATTGTACGATGTAAAATTTACGTCCTCAAGGGCTTTTAAGTAAGTTTTCGTTTGCTACATTGTGCAAAAAATAGGGAGATTTAGCACTACGTTTCTTATACACATGTACGTCACGTTAAGCAGCGAAAACTCAACTGTAAAAATGTGAGAAACCCACTGTGCACGTGATAGCGTGCAATTTGTGAAACGTGAGGTCAAACGTATGCTTGTATGCAGTGTGGACAGATACGTTACATGGTGCTAAATCCCCCTAATAGTGGTAGCGTTAGCGCATAAAACTTGATTTATGCACGTGTTGCTAACTTGTGGCCCTCAACGTGATAATTTCAAGCATTTTTCCAAAGTTAGATAATGAAAGTCGCGGATTGCAGCAGGAGTATACATTACCTTTTTATTAAAACTTTTTTTTCCAAATGTGAAGGAAATACGCATTGTGCCATGCTGCAACTAATGCTACATAAAACGTATACCTTTAATCTTGTGTCATATATTTTACATCTTAAATTTAACGTCATTTTGCTGTGTGGTGATTGCCTGGCATTGATTTTAAATTCAACATAGAACGTTTAGTTGCATTAATGTTTTTAAACCCTTTCTTTGATGTTTTCTTTTAAATTTCAACGTTGGTGAAATAATTAGCAGAAGCTTCTGCTTAGGGTGCAGGAGGACTCAGTTTCTGAAATAACATAGGTATTTCTTTTAAGGTCAACACGTTTATATCAGTGCAAAGGTTGATGGTCAGTTAGTAGTACGTCCATATACGCCAGTGTCGAGTGATGACGACAAAGGATTCGTGGATCTTGTTGTTAAAGTGAGTGCAGTGATATAAAAAGTCTATTTCTTTGAAACCAATGTTGCTGATTTTATATATTGAACATACTTTCTTTCATCATGTCAAAGGTTTACTTTAAAAATGTTCATCCAAAATTTCCAGCTGGTGGAAGAATGACGCAGCATTTAGAGAACTTACAGATTGGAGATACTGTGGACTTCCGAGGACCATCAGGATTACTAGTTTATAATGGGAGAGGTAAACGAATTACCGTTTGTGCGTTTTCTAGTGGAGATGGGGAACTAATTTATTTGAATCCTGGGCTACACATTTTTGCGCAACATCATTGGTCCAAATGAATAAAGAAAAGTAAATGCTTTAACTGATGGTTTTGCACATTTGGTATGAATAAAGAATAAGTTTTTGTTTCTACTTAACCAAAAAAGTAAAAAGTAAATACTTCTCCAAAAGTTAATACTTGATTTTTCTAGTAAATACTTAAAATGATATGAATAAAAGCAAGTATTTACTGATTAATTTGAGTAAATACTTCAAAGTGAACAAGCTGGTGAGGGAGCAACTTGAAACGACAAGTAATCAATATAGAAGTGAAGAAAATGGATGGGTGCACTATTCACATGCATGTATGACGGCCCATAGATAGTCTTTACCCATTGCTCTACTGAAATCTTTCGACCATAGGCAGCCAACCTTTTGTGCAAATAGCCTTTCCAGTCATTAGCAACCCAAAACCCATTGTGCTGAACGTTCATATATGCCTGTTTCATGCATTTGGTGTCCCACACAACATTAATCTCTTAGGAATTACCATCATCATATCCTTATCCTGCCTATGGCAGGATAGAGTCAGCGGGTTCTAGCCAGAGGCCGATCCAGGAGGAGCAATGCAGCAATTGCTCCCCCTCCATGCCTTAATGGGGCACATATTTCATCTGATGCATTATTCAATTTTGCATCTGATGATGCATTTTCCCATTGCTGTCCAATCCAGTGTGCTAAACCAGTGGTTCTCAGCGAACACTAAACTGTGACATTTTACTTCACAGAACACTTACAAATCAACATAAACTTTAAAGCAGGTTGTACCCTTTCTACACTTGGTACCCTTTCTACACTTTCATCATCATCATCACACCCTTATCCCGCCCGAGGCGGGGTAGGGTCTGTGGGTTCCAATCCTCCACTCCCACCTATCCACCACCAGGTCCCCCTCCATCCCGCATGCCTCCATGTCCCTTTGCACCACCTGCTCCCACGTCCGTTTTGGTCTTCCTCTACTCCAGGTGCCCCCAATTACCCGCAGTCCCATAATGAGCCTAGTAAGTTCCTCCTCTCTCCTCCTCATCACATGCCCATACCACCTCAACCTATTCTCTCTCATCTTTTTGGCGATGTCTCCCACCCACAAACTACCTCAAACATATTCGTTTTGGTACTTGCTACCACTTTATGTAACTATAAAACGAACAACTGTGTCATTTGCGTTTGCTGATTGCATCGCTGTCCAAAAATTATTTTAAGTTGTGTCGATTTTCTCCAACACCTTTATTTGTGCATTTATTTATTCTTTTTTGGGGGTGGGGTGGGGGGGGGAATACTTGAAGTGTTTTCAAGGAACACGTTTTGAGAACCACCGTGCTAAACCACTGAGATAGGACAATATCTGAGAGGCAGCAGAGGACCTATTATAATTGCTAGCTAGAGATGTATACCAAGGGATTCTGAATAATTAAAAATATTTGGGGCACACATTTTGAAGGTTTCCCCTTTGATCCACCCTTGGTTCTAGCTCTCCACCCCTGCCTAGCTCCAAATTAGTCCCAAGTTTTTTTTTTTTATTCTCCTCTACCTGATGAAAATGCGTTGCTTTTCGTCTGCATCTGCCAGTTTTTTTTGTCTCTAAAGCTTTTACTTAGAGTGTATTAGTTTTTACTGCAAAGTAAAAGGTTATTCATACCAGTTTAAGCCTTTACTTTTACTTGTACTTCTTACTTCAAGTTAATGCTAAAACTTATACTTAATACTTTGTAAGAGTTTACTTTTTTTATTCATATGGCTCATTATATGGTTGTCCTTGTTCTTAGGTCAGTTCGCTATTAAGCCTGATAAGAAGAGTTCATCAACTATCAAACGAATAAGGAAACTTGGCATGATTGCTGGTGGTACCGGTAAATAGCGAATGATTGGGCATGATATGGTGTTAAAAATGATGCTTTTGTAAGTTGGATGGTTGATGGTTGACTTGTAGGACTGACTCCGATGCTGCAGCTAATACGAGCAATTATGAAAGATCCTGAGGATACAACGCATGTTTCATTTCTACTAGCAAATCAGACAGAAAATGATATATTGTGCCGCCAAGAACTTGAATCCATTGCAGATGATAATCCAACTCGAGTACACCTCTGGTATACGTTAGATCGACCAGAACCAGGTAATGGATATATTTTTATCATCAAAATAGGTCACGGTAATTAAAATCGAATAATTTTACATATCATCACTTCTCTTATAATGCAGGATGGAGGTATAGTACTGGATTTATCAATGAGAACATGATACGTCAGCACATTCCAAGCGCTGCAGATGACACACTTATTCTGTTATGTGGGCCACCACCAATGATTACCAATGCATGCGAACCAAATCTTAGCAGACTTGGTTATGACCCAAAGAATATATTTGTATACTAAATGTGATGGGTATATTGGAATACCGTTTGATTTTTGGTACTACTATTACCTCAGAATGACGTACTGAGTGCTACTATTAAGGATGGGATTTGGTGATGGATAACCCATGTGAACTGTTGAAAAATTAATACACGCAATAATAGAGTAATATTATGGACCTACTAATATCTAATGACTAGCACAGGTTGTCTATATATATATATGCAATTTATGCTATGCTGGATTTACCCAATGTAAATGTCAGTAAGTTATCAGGGCAACTGAAAAGAATTTGGATTCCAGGAATTAGTATTAATGTACAAACTGCTGTGTAGAGACTTTCTCCGTTGCACATTTACTGAAGTAACCTTAAAAGACTGGAGTGATGCATATGAGGTAGGTCCTCAGGAGCAACAAATAGGGTACACAAATTGCATAGTGCTAAATGCACGACTTTAAAGTTTCTTTGAAAAAGTAGTGACTACTTTGAATAAGTCACGAGTTCAGAGCAGTGACAACGATATTCTGTCAGTCACATTTGCTGTCTGTTTTACAATGCATGAGAGGTTCATTTTATTATGACACAGTTTCTCTAAAGTGATGTAAGAAGTGACTAAAATGACTAGCATTGTCATTAACCAACCTTCAATTATTTCTTAACACTTTGCTCTAGAATTATCTTCTCTTTTTCTAACTTTATTTTACTGGAATTCCACACTATTTCTATGTCATTTGTTTTCTTAACTATTCTTGGGGTTTTGGTTCATTTTGGCATTCCTAATGCATAGGTACCTACAATACCTGCTAATGGTAGAGCATGTTAAATAAACAATTTTCATATATCACATGAATTGCCTGACGAAATGTTGTTTTTCTGGCGAAGTGGTGAGCTGTACGTAAAGAACGCTTTCCATGTCATTTATTATACATCCAGTAAGTCCAATTTTTTCATTTTTACTACACTAAATTAGCTCCTTAAAACGACTATGTCAAAAGTTTTAGAGCCTTCCCATTGGTTGCGTGAAATAAGCAGTGTATGTACTGTATTTGTTGACTGCTTCTTGACCAAGTCCACCCAGTGGCGGATCAGGAGGAAGCACTTTAAATAATGCGCCCCAAATACTTTAAATATTCATAATCCATTAGTATTGCTAGCAATACTAATGGAGTATTGCTAGCAATCCAGTAGTTTAACGAACTTCAGTTTGTACTGCCAACTGTTGGGTTGGCAGTATACAAATTAGGATAGCAATGCAAAAATGTCTCATGCAAAAATCTTGCATCAGTTGAAGTATGTGGCCGATTGAGGCATTGAAGGGGGGAGAAATTGTTACATTGCTCCCCCAGATCCGCACCTGAGATCACTTTTTGCACAAGTTCTGTTTGAGAAACTTGTGATTCTTTTTATACGACACTTGAGACGTAAGAAGTTTAATCGGTGGTTCAGCACGTTACGATATCTAGTCTATGACATTATTTTACCCAGAATTCGACCAACATAGGAATGACCTTTTCTATAGACCACTTTTCAGACAGAAGAACCAAACCAGTCCCTCGTAAATTATTTTTAAAATAAGGAAACTTTAAATAAATATTAATTGTATATTTATAAAATGAGGGAAGAAATCATGCAAAGCACTGCTCTCATTGTTTTTAATCAGTGTGAGCAATGAGCTTGCATTTCAATAGAAATTTCTGTATGTCCAGTATGTAACTAGTCGTTTTTATGGCACAATTACAAGTTGGCATGAGTAGTTTGGCTCCTAAATTTACATTTAATGCAATTCAACAGTGGCGTAGCCAATGGGGGGGGGTTAGGGATTTAAACCCCCCCCCCCTTGTGCCCATGTGCATTGGCTGAAAATATAAAACCATTTGACATCGACTTTTAAATTTAGATTTATTATCAAGTTCTACCAATCTATAGTACAGTGTTATAACCTCTATCCAGAGAACTCACCTTCACAGATCACTGGAAGTGAATTAGTAGCTCATACAATTTTAAAGCAAATGAGAAACATTCAAATAATAATGTAAAACATGAAAACTTATATCTTATTTTGAAGAATGATCAACGTTAGGGGCGAGCTGCTACACCTGGAAGTTTTGCCTTATCTACTAGTTGCAAAGTAGAGAGGGTTCTTTTACATGCAAATGCAATCACACACCATACGGGACCATCCTGGGTTATCATCCTGTGTGCAATTACAACAGGACCTAGATAGGATTTACAATTGGTGTGTAAAATGGGAATTTCCATTAAACCTGAAGAAGTGTAGGATCATCACAATATCCAGATCTAGAAAGCAGCTTGATTTTGATTACCACATATAGTCGTGGTCAAATAAATAAGACACCTTTATGATTTGACAAAATTTTAATGCCAAAAGAATAATAAGAAACAAAAATAGGTGTCTTTTGTGCAAAGCAGGCAAATAGTAAAATAAACAAACCACAATTGATAAAAATCATTTTGTAGTATAAATAAAAAGCCTTTTGATCAACATTGCATTTGTAATGTGGTCATAGAAATAAGACACGTCAGTAAAGGCAATATTTGGGGTTATATAGACCATTGTACACTTATTATTTCGTTGGATAACCTTTATTTGCAATTACAGCTTTCAATCTTTTGTTCATAATTTCTATTAATCGCGGACATCTTGCAACAGGAACCTTTGGCCAAGCTTCTTGCACATTAGCCCATAACTCATTTACATTCATTGGATTTTTATCAGTAATTTGCATTTTAATAGCTCTCCATAAATTCTCTAATTGATTTAGATCAGGACTCTGGGATGGTCATTGCAAAACATTTATTTTTCGTCTTGGAATCATTTTTTTTTACTGATTTTGCACAGTGCTTTGGATCATTGTCTTGCATAAGCATCCATGTAATGGGCAAATTGTCATCTGCATAAGGCTCCATTACATTTTGGAGGATGCCTTTATACATGTACTGGTCCATTGTTCCCTCTATTTTCAAAATGATCTGCCTCTGGTCTGGAGTACAATGTTTGTTTTTACCCATGGTTTACACTATAATAATTAACTAGATTAATTCATAAAGCTTATACTAATTGATATTTTTAAATTGCATTTCTTTTTTTCATACTTGCACAATTTGCATCCCTAATTCTAACACTGTCTTATTTCTGTGTCCAACACTTTTGTCATCACTTTGATATAATGACACTTTATTATGAATTGTGAACGTTGTACAGCTGCATTTACATTACTCTTATGAAGCTTGATTTGTGAGACGTTTAACTATTTATATTTCTTTTTATGTCTATAACTATTTCTATTTTTATTTAACTATTTAGTGTATCCAAAGTTTATTAGTGATGATGAAACATGATCAAATGTGTCTTATTTATCTGACCACCACTGTAGGTGGAGTTGGAATTGATATTGTTTTGACCCATAAACACCTTGGAATTGTCTTAAACAGTCAAGGTAATTGGATCACATTGGTAAAGTGATTGGGAGGGCTGGTCATTTCCTTCTGGCTTCAATGGTTCACCCAATTTTGGAGCATGGCAGTCCAATTTGGTTCCCCTTCAGGCAGGTCTTATCTTGGGAGGTTGAAAGGATTCAAAGGAGAGCAGCAAGAATTGTACTCAATAGGTTTTCCCCCCAGGGAGAGTGTATCTGCCATGATTAGAGAACTAGGGTGGGACACATTAAGCCAGAGCCATATGTCTCATAGTATTAGCCTTTTTATAAAACTGCTGCTGCTGGGATGTAATGGACCTTTGGCTGGAAGTGTGTCCCCAGCTGAGTATAAGGGGAGAAAGGATCATCCATATAAATTGAAAGAGGTTAGGGTGCAGACAGATTCCTACAACTGGTCATTTTTGCTAAGGGTCATTCAGCAATGGAATGGACTTGGAGAGGATAAGGTGGAGGGCTTCATCCATGGTAAGCCAACCATTGCTAGCATTGTGTTAGGGGAGGCACATGAATTACAGCTTAAGGTTTTGGGAGAATTAGGTTATCATAAGTAGGTATGAGAGTTAGTCTATCCACTGCCATATTGGTGAAAGAAAAGGCTGCTCGCAGTGTAGTAAATTAGAATTAGAAAAGAAGGTGCACTCGGGGCCTCTCCCACCCAAAAGAAGCTATCCCCTCCAGTACTGAACCTAGAACTACTGATGCAGTTAACAAGTGAGCCCACTAGTCAACCAAAGCCATCCTGTACACCCCTCTATTGGTACTACTAATATCCGCCTCTGTAATTCATACACCCCAACTCGATGCACAGTTGTTAGCATGCTTAGTAACTACTTCAGTGGTTCTAGTTTCGATACTGGACCAAGGTGGGTTGGCTTCTTTCCGGTAAAACAGGTCTTGTGTGGTGTTCAATGGCATGTGCATGTAGAAGAAACATGCACAAATGGTAAATAAGGCAAAATTTATAGGGTAGGACTCGTCCCCCTTGTGTCAGTGGAATTCCTCAACAAAGAGTAGACTGATGTATAGTAGAAGCATGGGGTTGCAACGTCAGTTGGCAACTGGCTGCAGAACAACAATGCTCAATATATTATTCTCCAATATAACCATCTCTATATGCAACATCAGTGGGTGTGGCAAAGAAGGCAGCCCCACAGGCACAACTGGATTAGGGGTGCAAAATTTTTTGTCATTATTGAGTTATGAGCAAGCAAAAGTCAGACACTTGCCACAGGCGCTTCATTTCCCGTTATGGCCCTGTAGGAGTCTGCCTCTGGCATAGGTAGAGTGCTGGAATAAACGGTAGATCGGCGCTAAATAATAGTAAGGGTTGCAGCTTTGTTTGGCAGCTGGCTGCAGTAAAACACTGTCCAATCGATCACCCCTATGCCCATTCTGAGGGACATGATGAGTAGCAACCCTGCCATTGGTGGGAAAAGGGTTAGGAGTTGCAATACCCCTCTTATGGGTGCATGATGGCCAGGTCGCATATGTGTACCAATTAGAGAGGTTTCACTGTATGTAAAATGAGGAAAGCAATTCACTTACCTTATAGCAGAGCAGATTATTCAATAAAATACACTCAAAAATCTAATTTTTTAGAGAGACACTACTTCACAAACAGCACTATTACAGGTTGAAAATAAACTGATTTTATCCTTGAAATAGAAACATATATAGTGCAGAATTACAAAATGAGGATAAAGGCCAGAATCTGATAAAGACCCCCAAAAAACCAAAGGGCAATGATAACATCAAATTGGTGACAAAATAAATGAAAAGGCCATTTCAGAAGCTGTTTGCATACTGCTAAAGTTCACAGATGTGAAACGTATCTCAATTGCAAAAAGGGTTGAAACATTCAAAATTCCATTCATCAATTAATCCATTTTATATTTCTCAAATGCTTATCAAAAGCCATTTTCAGAAAAAGATCCTACAAGATAAGCATGAACTGTTTCACAGGAAATTTCATTTACCATTGTAGCTAACTGGTAGTCTGTGAGGCTACCACCCCCCTCTACTAAGCATAAGCAGCTAAAGAAAACATCTGATTATGACATATAAATGTCGAATTGCCATAATTATTAAGGTAGAAAAAATTTGGAACGTTAATATTTTGTGGAACTATATGAACCATTTTTTTCAAACAAAATGGGTAGTCTGAGAGACTACCGGTTAGCTTTCTAGGGTTCAATTCAAATGACACATTGTCAGATAAGAACTAAACTTCGTTGTATGAAAATTCGAACTTTTATTATTTAACTTAGGAAGAGGGACTTCTTCCTGATTGACTTCTTCTTGACTTAGTGATTGTCATGTGATCCACATAGGAAAAAAGATAGCCCACCCCTGTTGGTCATTTAAGCTGATTTTTTTCGTTGATGTTTTAGGGCCCCTAAACTATAATGGTTATTAGAGTCCAGTCAACTGCATAGTTTTAATGCATGCACTATGCTGTTAAGACGATTTTTGGGAATTAGCAGTACCCAGTGTTCCCAAGCAGAAAATTATTAATTTAAAAACTCACTTTTTGTCCAAATGTCACATTAAAATGATTTTTGCATATTAGACATTTTACTGACGTTTATGCAATTCCTACTTATCCAACATGTTTAGAGAAATTTGGTCAGTTGTGGACCGAGAAGCCTTAGATGTGGAGTATTATCACCATAGGTCAGCAATTCTCAACCTTTTTTATGTCATGGCACACTTGTAATAATTTGGCAGCACACTAACAACGACACATTTCAGGGCACACAAACGTCAAAGAAAATATTTAAATTATAAACTAACGTTATGCAAAAACTCGCCTTGGGTAGCATGCTCTGTAACTGTGGCAGTAGTTTTTAGGTCGATGCTGTACCAAAGTGGGTTTGCTTTTTTCAGCGTCCCTTATTTCGGATGAGAAGTAAGACAGAAGTCCCATGTGGTGCACGATGGCATCTGCATGTGAAAGAACCCCCTCTATTATGGAACGAGTAGATGAAGCAAAATTTCGAGGTGTAGCAGTTTGCTCTGCTGACTTCGGTGGAATGTTCCAACAAACAACAGAAATAAATAGCATACGGGTTGCAGCTTTGGTTGGAAACCGGTGGTGGGGAAACACTGTCCAATATATCGCCCTTGTGTCCACTCAGAGGGACAAGATGGGTACCCGACCCTGCCATAGGCAGGAAGATAGTTAGAAGAAGCATGCAACCTAGCCCTATGCAGGATGCACACATCAAGCAGGTGACTATCTATTAGACTAAACTACTACATATCTTTGTTAGCCAGTAGTCAGAACTGTAATATTTACGCCCATTGGTTCAGTCAGTCCCTCCAAGGAAGGCAGAACCGTTTGAACTACTCGCCTGACGTCACTTCTGTATGGGCATTCACAGTTGCGGCACATAGGTTGAGAATCACTGCCACAGGCATTCTTAAATTCCGATGTCACGACATACTTTACTGTTGAACTTAGTAATGTAAATGTTTTCTCTTCAGCCTGATTTGTTCGTAGGGGACATCTCTACTTTTAAATGTAGTGTAGTATTTAATTTTTTTCATGATGTGAGTGCCTTTTGATAGCAATGCCCATTATTAATTATCCATAGATATATTTTTGTTAAATGTTAAATCATAATTAACCTGAATATAAATTGAATTTGTAATGTAACATTAAAAAAACAGATGTTATTAGATGTTATCAACTTTAAGATGAAGTGTAGAATTACTTAAGAGTTTACAATGCATCTGGAATTCAAGATATCATCAGATGATTAGCCCTCAAGTGATAATGGTAGCAGAAACTGCACTATCAACAATAATATCAGCTGTCCGAGTTATTGGACCAGTCTAGCTGTCAGGATGAGTTAATGAGTGTGGTGGTTGCACCTCTTTAGTGCCACCCCGATTTGTAGACTGTGTATTTGTAATGCGAAAGTTTGATGATCTTCAAATAATTGGAATAAACAAATATTAAATCAATTTAATGATGAATTATTTATGTCAGAACTGGATTAATAACTTTACCAGATGATACAATAACTTATCAGGTTTACAGTAAGAAGAAATGAGATTTTTGTGCATCTGCTAACTACTACCAAAGAAGAGTGACTGATTATTATTCTAAGAATAAAATTCGAAGTTTTTAACAAAATCGAACGTGAACAGAAATATTTAAATTTGAATGTGAAAATTTAAATGATCGAATGGTGACCATACATGACATGAAATGATGTTCATGTGAAGTGTGTTAGATCACTACACTACCCCCATGCAACAATTTAGATTACCAAAGTGGAAGCAAAATGCACACGAGAACTGCATGGACATAGATGAGACAAAACGTCTGGAAATGGTGATGAACCAAGAAGATGAGGATATTTATCAATATCTAAATCCATGAAAAATGCAGGTTTTAGATGGTCAATGGAGCAGAGTACTTATCGTGACACTGTAAAGTTTTAAACGGGCCATCATAAGGCTGTACCAAAGGATGAGAAAGTGCTACACAACAAACGAAAACATGGGTAGCATCATCCAATTTTCGAATGCAAAAAATAGAACGAGGAGACTGACAAAGAGTAACATACAATAGAGTGCACATTCTTGAATGCAACTGATTTACAAAATCTGCTGGAAACACAGAACAGCATTCAACAGAAAACAAATCGCCAGGTAGGCAAAGGGAAGTTCTGTAGATGGCTTCAGCACAAGACTGGAGATCCTCCCTGACCACAGATCAGAGCCCAAGCAAGATGAGTGGCAGTTGTTCACACCGCTTTGTTGGGTCAACAGTAGACTTCAAAGTGGATTTTAGCTATCGGTGAAACCACTCAGTCAGCCCATTGACAGCAGGGTGGTAAGATGTTCGAATGTGCCTTCTCCCTAGAGCTTCACACAAATGGAAAAACAAAAGTGAGTCAAATTGAGCACCTCTGTCAGTTGTAATGGGGGAACGGACACCAAAACGAGTACCCGTGTGTGCCCGGGGTAGAATAGGCACACTGCATACCTGCATGTCGTAAGAGGCGACAAAACGGGGTGACTTTTTCTTGCCCCTGACTGGACAACACCACTATCGTCTTTGTCTGCGACGTGGTCTGGACAGGACGATACCATCATTGTGGTTGGTTGTATCTTTCTTTTCTCCTTTATTGGATGAGTGTCTGACTTGTTCGCGGTCGACGTAGGCTCCTCACTGAGGTGACCGTAAACAAACGCCTACCCGCGTGTTTGCCGTGCGTGGAGACCCTTACCCTGGGAAAAGCGGATCCTGGTGATTGAGGAGGGTCTAGGGCTGCGGCCCTACACATCCAACACATCACTTTGGCCACAGCTTCCGGGGCAAACGGGAGGCCAAGGCAGTAGCCCGGTCTTGGTCAATCGGCCAGGGGCGCATAAGTTGTTATGCCTCCTAGGGTGACTGTAAGTGGACCGGCAGTCACCCCGATGCCAATGGTCCGGTACTCGGGGATTATGCCACCCTTAATGGTATCCTGTCCGAGTACTCTCGACGACCCGAATGGGCGTCCCCTCGTTGGGCTCTGTGGTGGGTGAGACCTGCGGGCAGCGAAATCATAATTAACAACAATTATGACAACTATAACCCAGAGGCTGGGGGCCTCTTCAAAAAACCCCACCCCTCCCCCTTCTTCAGTTTCAATGACTTGTGTTGAGCCGGAAGATGGCAGGCTCATTCCCACTCAACTGAGTGGGCCAGCTGCCAGTGAGTTAATGGAGACGAGCTCTGCTCCAACTAAAAGGCCGCGTTCCCCCAGTCACCCAACTGGATCAGGGAATGCCCCTGTGGTGTCAAATACATCAGCACCTGCCCTTAACAAGAGGCAACGGCCTCTTAGCCTTAAAGTGCAGGGCTCCACCGCTGATGCAAAGCGTGTTCCTGCATCTAAGGAAGCCTCAGGTGCAGTCAAAAGCACTTCTATTCCTTCTTCCTACCCTCCCCGGTTTCTTTCCATATCCGGGGAGGATGGTGCATCCTTGGGGAAGGCGTCGCCCTTCCTTATCGCCAAAGCCATCAAGGGCATTGCCGGTGATGTGACCTCGGTCAAGAAGCTGCGCAATGGCACCTTGTTGGTGGAGGCATCTGCCAATCACCAGACCGAAGCATTATTAAAAATGCGGAAACTCGGTGACATCCCCGTTGTGGTCAAACTGCATCGCACTTTAAACACCAGCAGAGGTGTGGTGCGGTGCCCCGATCTGCGTGGGGAGTCAGAAGAGCAAATAGCGGAGGAGCTTAGGGACCAGGGTGTGGTGGCTGTCCGCCGCACCTCTGTCCAACGGGATGGAGAATCCCGGCCATCTGACACCTTGGTGCTGACCTTTGGTAGGCCCAAGGTGCCAGAGTACATCATGGCTGGCTACCTCCGCTTGCCTGTGCGTCCTTTCATACTGAGCCCGCTTCAGTGTTTCAAGTGCCAACGTTATGGCCATGGCCAGAATTCCTGTTCTGCCAAGGCCATGTGTGGCACTTGTGGGCAGGGAGACCACTCCCCAGAGTCTTGTAAGACTGCACCTTTTTGTCTGAACTGTAAGGGCAACCACCCCGCGTCTTCTCGGAACTGCCCTACTTGGTTGCAGGAGCGCGCAATCCAGGAGTTGCGTGTCCAGAAGGGTATCAGCTTTCCGGATGCGCGGCGGCTGCTAGCCTTGCCAGGGACCCCCAGTCGTGCAGTGTCCTATGCAGGTGCTGCCAAGGCAGCTGCTGTGTCGTCTGTCTGCACCCAGACGGACACACTACCTCAACTCCCCCCTCTCATCCGTTTGACGCCCTCTCGGGCC
>JAAFCE010009058.1:2189948-2232860 GCA_013389805.1 Trigoniulus corallinus
GAATCGGTCACACCTTCCTCACCCACTCTTACATTCTACGGGGTGAGGATCAGCCATGGTGTGACTTCTGTTGGGAGCCTCTCACAGTGGCGCACATCTTTAGTCACTGTGAGAGATACCAAGAACTTAAATGGCGACTGGGAGTCAGCGCAGAGCTCTCCACATCACTTGGGGATAACCCTCAGGCAGTGGAGAGCTCGCTAGTATTTGTGAAAGAGGCTGGCCTCTTTCACAAAATTTGAAGTCTTATTTTGAATTATATGGCTTTTGCCTTTTTGTTTCTGTATTCTTTTTGGCTTTTGCCACATTTATTGTAATGTCTGTTTTGGCTTTTGCCACAATTATTATTCTGTCTGTTTCGGTTTTTCCCTTTTTATCTCTGTGTTTGTCTTGGCTTTTGCCACATTTATTCTTCTCTCTTATTTGGCTTTTGCCACTTTTATTGTTATGTATGTTTTGGCTTTTGCCACTTTTATTGTTATGTATGTTTTGGCTTTTGCCTTTTATATGTCTGTTTTTGGCTTTTGCCTTTATTTATATGTCTGTTTTGGCTTTTGCCTTTTTATTGTTATTACTTTTATTGGCCTTTTGCCCTTTTTATTGCCATCATGGTGGGATGGCCATTTACACCCCCACCATGGTGATGTGTCTTTCTGGGCCCTAATGACCTTTGTAGTTGATGGGCCCTAAAGCAACAACAAACAACAACAACAACCAAAACGAGCAATCCAATATTGGAATAAAGCAGCTGTAGTGTCAATAACTGGTATGGCCTCTGGCCGGCAAGTAAATTGGTCAATACAGGTCAGGATGTATCGAAGACCCATAGATGGAGGTAGTATTCCTACGAGATCTATATAGCTCTTATCAAAGCGAGTAGATGGTGGTGTACAAGTGCCAACCAGTGAAACAACATGTCAATAGACCTCTGGCATTGTAGGCAGGAACATGTCCACTCTGCAACATCTTTGTTTATTGAAGGTCACACATTGTCAGGCAATAAGCTTATGCAGTGCAGCAATTCCTAAATGTGCAATCTGGTGAAACTGATTAAAAATGGCTGAACGAAGTGGAAATAGAACCAATGGATGAGATTGTGAAGTCGAGACATCACAGAACAGGCATATGTCGGAACCAGGCACAGGCACTGACTGAATACTAAGAGAAAGAGGGTTCTCTAGTAACTGGCGAAAATCAGGATCGCTGTCTTGTGTGGACTGGAGTGGCTCAAGCATAAAAGTCCCATGGACAACTTCTCAAGCATGTATGTTAGTCCTGGAAAGGGTATCAGCCACAAGGTTCTCTGAACCATAGATCTGCCATATACCGATAGTAAATTTTTCAATGAATGTCAACTGACGTGCCTCTCTCGGTCAGTGATGGTCAATTTTTGTGACCATTGAATGGATCAAAGGTTTATGATCCATAAAAATTGTGAAATGTTGACCTTCCAGGAAATAGCAGAAGTACTTAACAGAAAGGTAGACTGCTAGCTATTCCCTCCCAAAGGTACAGTACCAGATTTCAAGTGGCTTGAATTCTTTGAGAAAATCGCAATGGACGCCATTCACCTTCTACCAACTGTTGTAACACTGCACCTGCTGCAGTAACATAGGCGTGTGTAAACAGTGCAACAGGGGTGTTGGGGTTGGAGTCAGGGTGAACTAAGAGCATGGCATTTGAAAGTGCATTCTTTATCTGAAGAAATGCATCTTCCATAAGGGTATCACCAACAAATCAATTGTTTTCAATTATATTGTCAATCTTGGGAAGAAAAACAGTCTCCTCTAAAGATCATGTCTTATTTTGAAAAAAAAAATACAGCCATCCCTAAGGATCACGTTGTCTTTGAAAAAAAAAACAGCCTTCTCTAGAGATCATGTCTGGGTCACGAATTGTGGTGGTTGCAACTCTTTAGTGACACCACAATTTGTGGACTGTGTATTTGTAACACAAAAGTTTGATTATCTTCAAATAATTGGAATAAATAAAGATTAAATCAATTCAATGATGAATCATTTATGTCAGAACTTCATTAATAACTTTACCAGATGATACAATAACTTATCAGGTTTACAGTAAGAAGAGATGAGATTTTTGAGCATCCGCTAACTACTACCAAAGAAGAGCAACTGAGTATTCTAAGAATAAAATTCAAAGTTTGTAACAAAATCAAATGCGACATAAACATTTAAATTTCATTATGAAAATTCAAACGACCGAATGGTGATCACACGTGTTGTGAAATGATGTTCATGTGAAGTGTGTGGGATCACCAAATGAGCACAGATCATGTCCGTCACATGTGTAATGGACATGAATGGTCCATGTGTTGCAAAACTCAAAAATAAATTATATTATTCTTCTTGCCAAACGTCTGTAATTTGTAGGCCTGCAATGATGTTGCCCTGTGGTAGCCACACAACTTGAATTAAATTCTTTGAGACTTTTTTTGAGAAGTCTTTAAAAAATTCTTTTTTTTTTTTGCAGTTTATTTTGATGTGATTTTGAAGTTGTGTGGATTGCATTTGATGAAAAAAATCGGCCAACTATGCCTAGCATACTGTATGCTTGTTCAGAAAGTATAGGCAGTCCAAGGTCCATGGTGTGGTTCATGGGAAGATAATTGTACTAGCCAGTTAGAAATTAGCATATGCAATAGGAGATTCCCACTTGTACATGACACTCGACAATAACAAATTGATATTTAATTTCATTCGTGATATTTGCATTTACATTCAAGCTTAACATTCAAAACAATATGCAGTGAATGTTCTAAAATTAAAACTTATTTTGGAGGTGATTTAACCTGCCTTGGTTGCATAGTGGTTAGCACATTCTGCAACTGTGTCAGTAGTTCTAGGTTCAATACTGCACTGAGATGGTTGGCTTCTTTTGAGTGAGAGGCCGTGAGTGCATTTCTTTTGGATGAGAAGTAAAACTGAGGTCCCATGTATGTGTATGATGTCACTGGCACATAAAAGAACCCTCTACTACACAACTGGTAGGTGAGGCAAAATTTCCAGGTGTAGGAGCTCGCCCCTGTCGTTGATGGAATTCCCCAAACAATGAACAGTAGACCAACAATAAATAAGCATAACGATTACAGCTTTGGCCGGCAACCGGCTTTAAAAAATGATGATCAATATATTGCCCTTGTGTCCATTTGGAGGGGAAGATGGGTACCCGACCCTGCCATAGGCCTGAAAGGGGTTAGGAGTTGCTTTGTTAACTTTAGAGGTGATTTGAACATTTTTAACCATGATGATATAGAAGAACTGCTGGTAGATGATGTCTTAAATGATGATGACATGAGGTGAAATAAAGTAAAAATGATATTGAGGAAAGACCAGCCCCTCTCACAGCATAGTCTTCATCTTTGCAGTAAATTAGAAAATCACTCGTTTGTTAATGATGCCAATTCTGAAACACCTGCAAAACAGTGATTCTGCATATGACGAATTACATAGCAATTTGGTAGAAACATTATCACAAAGTTTAAGTTTACATTGCCATTGAACAAAAGTCTGCAGAGAGTGAGAAAAGCTATGTTTGTGAAAATGTATAACTTATACCAAAGAGATCTATTTCATAGACCAGTGTTTTCAACCAGGGTTCTGGGGAGCATAAAGAGTCTGTGAGGCCCGCCCAAGGGTTCCGCCAATGGCAAGGTAAAATATAAAAGTAAAAATGAAAACACAAGAGATGAGAATGACTTTTGTCTGTCGAAGATGAACTTGAACGGGTGATGAAGAATGAAGATGAATAGAACTCATTATTCAACTCATTATGCTAACATACCGCTGTATCAATTAATGTTTTTTTTCTGTAACTGTATGGGGTTCCCCTAGAGGTCGAAATGTTCCAAAGGGTTCTGTGAGAAGTCTAAATGTTTCAAAGGTTGAAAAACACTGGCACTGACAGTTAATTCTGATGAAAATGATTTACAAACAGTTTGCTAATTGCACATACCTTTACCAGATAGACAATTGAATTTAAATACAATTTTATTTAAGGATTTATATAAATCTTTCAGCTTCTCAAAGAAATATAGTAAGAAACCTATTTTCTTTAACAACCACATACTTTTTTATGTGGTTTGTAATAACACAATCAAAGGTTTTTGTGATATTGTTGGATATCCTCAAGCAATTCATTGATTCTTCTGAATGTTTTGAAAGTAAATCTCTTTCATTACACACTGAAATTAGTTCTTCTTCTCTCAAAGTTAATTCATATACTGATGCGTCATTTATCATAAATGGATTATTCTAAACCTACTTACGATAACATAATACTCCTAAAACCCTAAGCTATAATTCAGGAGCCTCCCCTAATACAATACCAGCTATTGTTGGATTTCCTTGGATGAAGCCCTCCACCCTATCCTCACCAAGGCTATTCCATTGTCGAATGACTCATGGCAAAAATGACCAGTAGTATGAGTCTGTCTGTGCCCTAACCTCTTTCAATTTATATTGATGATCCTTTCTGCCTTTATTCTCAGCTGGGGACACCCTTCCAGCCAACGGTCCATTACCTCCTAGCAGCAGCAGTCTTATAAAAAGGCTAATGCTGTGAGATATACGCCTCTGCCTTAATGTATCCCACCCTAGTTCCTTAATCATGGCAGATACACTCTCTGTGTGAGAAAACCTATTAAGAACTATTCTAGCTGCCCTCCTTTGGATCCTTTCAACCTCCCAAGATAAGTCCTGCCTGAAGGGGAACCAAATTGGACTGCCATACTCCAAAATCGGGCGTACCATAGAAATATAGGCTGTTTCCTTTACCTCTTTTGTGCTATCTCTAAGGACCCTATTAATCATCCGAAGGAATTGACCAGCCCTCCCAATAACTTTTCCAATGTGATCCTTCCAATTACCCTCACTATTTAAGACAATACCCAGATGTTTATGGGTTACAACCCTAACTCCACCTATGTGATTTTCAAAATCAAGTTGCTTTCTACATCTGGATATTGTTAGGATCCTACACTTCCTCAGGTTTAATGGCAATTCCCATTTTATACACCAATTGTAAATCCTGTCTAGATCCTGTTGTAATTGCATGCAGGATGATAACCCATCATCTAGTACCCGAGCAGCACATGTGTCATCTGCAAATAGTTCAAGGAAGGAATCAATATCAAGCCCCATGTCGTTCACATAGAGAATGTACAACAAAGGACCCCCCAATACACTTCCTTGAGGGACCCCTGACGTGACTGGTTTCCACTGAGATGCAAAACCCTTGAAAATTATGAATCCAGATAATTATGAATCCAATAATTTTTTTTTATTTTTAACTTTGGAAAGTAATGAACAATTCTTTGCTCTAGCATTGCCAAATGATCAATAACTATTTTGTGAATTACTTTATAACAGTCTTTTGGAACTGACTCAAACTTCTCTAATGACTTTTCTCTAAAAACTTTTTCCATAAAGTAATGTTTTTTTTCAAATGCCAACAATTTATCAGTTGAGTTTAAAATATTTTCTTTTGATCCTTGCATACTTGTATTTAAGTTATTAAAGATCACAAAAATATCAGATAAGTGAGCTAGTTTAGCACACCATATTTTGTCATCCAACAAATCAACAAAATCATTATTATCTTGTTCAAAAAATATCTTTATTTATTTCCCTTTTTAATTCAACAAATTAACATAAAACTCTTCCTCTGGACAACCACCTAACTTCTGTATGCAACAGTTCAACAGTAACAACTGTAACAACATTTCATATTTAGACTCCAAAGCCTGGCATAACTGATTAAATAGGTGACTTTTTAATGGCACAATTTTCAGTTCTGATGGTAATTGTTTTGTAATGAGTGTTTCCAGATGTCAAAAATCAATGGGTAACTAATATATCTGCATTATGTTTCCTTGCATGTGCTACAAATCCTTTTATAGATCCAGCAATAGATGAAGCACCATCTGTGGAAATGCCAATGCAGAAGTTCCGCAAAATTTTAATTTCTTGTAAATATGAATTAATTTAATCAAAAATATGTTTTCCTGTTGTGAAATCATGTAATTCGTGACAAAATAAAAATTGAATAATTATATCATTTTCGTGAGTTAATCGAACGAATGCAATTACTAGTGATTTTCCTATAATATCAATTTTTTCATTGATTTGTAGACCAAAATTTGAATTTGCAAAAGTTTTTGCAGTATTTTCTTCAATATTTTGGGGCAAGTCTATAATTTTGTGAAGAATTTTGTCATTTGAAAGTGGTATGTTACAGATATCAACTTCTGCTGATTCACCAATCATTCTTTTTACAATTTTACGACACGCAGATAATATAATTTATTCAGCCAAATTATAGGATTTTAATTTAAGAGCAATTAATTCAGCCACTTCATAAGAAGTATCAAAAAGCTTTTTCAGAAACAATAACTTGCTTTTTAAAAATCATTACTTGATTAGATCTGGCAGATAATGATTTTTGATTAGTAAGCATGTGACAGAGTTTTCTTGGAACCATAGCACTGTTTGACGATCTACAACCACATACCACACACTCAGGAACAGTTTGATAATTTTCTGTTGTAGATGAAAATCCAAATTTTAAGAAGTCATCATTATACATTAGAGTTTGGCTATAGCAAACCCATTAATAATGAACTCTCAGTTATAATGTACAGTGGTACCCCGCTTGACGAACATAATTCGTTCCAGCGATACGTTCGTTAAGAGGGGTGTTCGTTGTGCGGGACACAATTTCCCATAGATCTCTATGTTATATTGTGTAATTCGTTCCGGGTTGCCACGAAAAATTGTGAAAAATTGTTAATGAGCGAAAGCACTCTAGGACCCATTTTTGGGGGAGTTCATACTTCACAAAAACTAGGAATTACCCTGCAATGAGAAGGCAGTCAATTACTTGCAGTGCGCAGTTGAACGGTGCTCGTCAGCAAATGCTCGTAGCTCGTCCATAACCAGAATAAAAAGGCATGGATTTGAGTGCTGAACCTTGGTGCACCCCAAACTTCACTGGGGAGCCCCCAGTATTTTCCCCAAGGTGTCCTTACCCTGGCTGTGGAATGGAACCATCATACGAGTACATATCCTAAATTATTCGAATAAACTGGTAAGCCTTCTCCAAGTCGATAATGATGGTATGGAAATCCTTCTTAGCTGCTCTATTCTTTTCTATCATCGGCCTCAGAATGAAGATTCGTTCCATTGTGGACCTGCATAGCATGAACCCAAACTGATTTCCACGGACACTAGTTCTATCCTGGAGGCGACATTCTATTACATTAAATTGGTATAACTCATTGGACTAATACCTCTATAGTTACTACAATCTTGGACATCCTATACCAGTGGTGGTGAACTGTTCTGAAGACGGGTCACAATAACACAAAAGAAAACCAAGAATCTGTCCACGGGTCAGATGCAAGCACTATTCAATTTTATGAATAAAAATAAGTTATTATTAATAGTGAATAAAGTTTATTAAAGGAGGAAATAGAGAACATCATCCAACTTTTATTACACCTTTAACATCATCTCATTAACACTCGGGCCACTTAAAATTGCACGGTGGGTCGCAGGTTCGCCACCACTGTCCTATGCAGTTCCTAGTTCACTTTGTATATTGAACAAGCGTTCGTTATGTGAAACAAGTTCGTTATGCGATACTCCCGTTCTTTTTTGACGGTGTTCGTTATAGGGGACATTCGTTATATGAGGCGTACCACTGTACTGTATTTCAACAATGAAAGTTTCCCAGTGAAATATTTCACCCATTATAACAAACTTCAGATATAATGAACCGTTTTTAGTATATTTCCCTGGTTCATTATAACCAGACTTCACTGAACTAAGGATGTACATCACATTTTTCAGCAAAGGAACCATCTCTACTTGAATTGGGCTTGGTGGCCTCATCACTAACATTATCATTAAGCTTTCTTGTTTTTATCAATTTATCCATTTTAGGAGGTTCTTGCAAATATCTTTGGGTTAAATCCAGACCATTGGTTCAGCCATTGGTGTGCATTGGTCCATCTAGGAAGGGAAAAGGTATAGGTATTAACAATGGCCAGGCTGATAGACAGGATTTTTTAGGAAAGGGCTAATTTTATGCAAATAAGAAATTTGGAAAAATAAATTACCACAGCACATACTCCATTCTGTAAAATGATGCTACCTCTTCAAATAAATACTTGGGCCACACTAAAGTGTCATGGCACAGTGGTCGAGAATTGCTGCTCTAGACCATCGTAGCATTTGCAATATTAGGTATGTATAGCCCAAACCTCCTTCCCATTTCATCCCCTTTCTGTTTCACATTGGATGCTTCTGAGTGGCTTAGGCCTGATGTACCGTTTGGTGTTATCCCCTATTCTCTTCCCCATCCCCCTTCCCATTTATAATTGTTAGTGTGATGTTAATCAAAGTGCCCTGTTCACTGGGATACAATTGTTGACATCTTATTGTTGATATTTGTTCTAAAGTTTATACTTCCCCATCCCTTCCCTAATCATCATCATCACACCCTTATCCCGCCTGTGGCAGGGTCGGGTCTATGGGTTCACCCTTCCACTCCCATTTGTTTCCCAACAGGTCCCTGTCCACCCCACTCACTGCCATGTCCTTATGTGTGTGCCCACGGTAGAATAGGCACACTGCATACCTGCATGTCGTAAGAGGCAACAAAAAGGGGTGACTTTTTCTTGCCCCTGCCTGGACAACACCACTATCGTCATTGTGGTTGTTCGTGTCCTATCTGTGTCAGTTACTTGATAACTGTCTGACTTGTTTGCGGTTGATGTAGGTTTGTTACTGAGGTGACCATAAAAAAATGCCTACCTGCGTGTTTGCTGTGTGTGGAGACCCACACCCCTGGGAAAAGTGGATCCTGATGATTGAGGAGGTGCATGTCCTGCGATGTCTCTGAGCCACCTCACACTTGTGGCTTGGCTGACAGACATCGGGGATTAGGGCTGCAGTCTACAGTCCCAACACATCACTTTGGCCACAGCTTCCAGGGAAAACAGGAGGCCAAGGCAGTAGCCCAGGGTCAATCGGCCGGGGGCGCATAAGTGGTTATGCCCCCTAGGGTTACTGCAAGTGGACCGGCAATCAACCCTGATGCCAATGGTCTGGTACTCGGGGAATCTCGGCGAAGAATAGGCGTCCCCTCGTTGGGCTCTGTGTGGCGAGTAATACCTGTGGGCAGTGAACACAATTATCAAAAATTATGGCAACCCTAAAACCGAGGCTTGGGGCCTCATCAAATAACCCCACCCCCTCCCCCTTCTTCTTTACTGACTTGTGTTGAGCTCAGAAGATGGCAGGCTCGGTCCCACCCAACTGAGTGGGCAACTGGTGGGGGTGTAAATGGCCATCCCACCATAACAAATAATGGCAAGAAACCCCTAACAATAATAAGAATAAAAAGGCAATAGCCTAATAAATATTACGAAAAATAAAGGCAAAAGCCAAAACAGACATAACAATACACACGGCAAAAGCTAAAACAGAAAGAGAAATAAAAAGGCAAAAGCCAATACAGAAAATAATAAACGTGGCAAAAGCCAATACAGACAATAATAAACGTGGCAAAAGCCAATACAGACAATAATAAACGTAGCAAAAGCCAAAACAGACATAGACATAAAAAGACAAAAGCCAAAATAATTCAAGAATAAATTCAAAATGTCTAATAACAAACCGTGTATAATTCAAACACCAGAGAGCTCACAAATACCAGAGAGCTCTCCACTGCCTGGGGGTAATCCCCAAGTTCCAAGTTTAGATTTATTGCTTGCAGCCTTACCCAAAACCGGTACCGATAGGTCAGTGTACGAACAAGAGTTTGGACGCCTCTCTTGGACCTATCGAGGCCATGTTTTTATTTACACGGATGGGTCGAAGGATGGCTCCTCAGTGGGTTGGTCAGTCTTTACAACTGGTCATCTCATTGTGGGCCGCCTTCCAGGTGTCGCCAGTGTCTTAACTGCAGAACACAGCTCTGCACAGGACACTGGAACTCATCCAAGTGTTGAACGACAGACACTTTGTTGTTGCGACTGACTCCCTATGCTCCCTTCAGCTGTTGCACATCCTATATGGAAGACATGCCATCATCCAGGGTGTGCACAGATTGCTGCTTGTGATTCGTAAGCAGGGCAAGACAGTGTTGTTTATGTGGGTCCCTGGGCATGTTGGCATCATGGGCAATGACAGGGCAGATGCCCATGCCCGTCAGGTGGCTCACTTTCCAGATAAACCCAACACTACTGTCCCCTCCTCCGATGCTCTCCCGATGGTGCGGTGGGCCATCCATGGCCAATGGCGGTCCCAGTGGTTTGCAGAGACCACCAACAAACTCCGCACACTGAAGGACACTCCAGAGCACTGGGTGTCCTCATGCCGCCATTCACAGAGGGAGGAGGTTGTGCTTGCTCAGGCTTCGGATCGGTCACACCTTCCTCACCCACTCCTACATTCTACGGGGTGAGGACCAACCACAGTGGCACACATCTTTAGTCATTGTGAGAGATACCATGAAATGAGATACCGTCTGGGAGTCAGTCGTGAGCTCTCCACCTCACTTGGGGATAACCCTTAGGGGGTGGAGAGCTTGCTTGTATTAGTGAAAGAGGCTGGTCTCTTTCACAAAATTTGAATTATATATGGTTTGCTTTAAGAGATCTTTGCATTTATTCTTGAATTATTTTGGCTTTTGCCTTTTTATTTCCGTGTCTGTTTTGGCTTTTGCCTTTTTATTTCCGTGTCTGTTTTGGCTTTTGCCACATTTATTGTAATGTCTGTTTTTGGCTTTTGCCACAATTATTGTCTTTCCGTTTTAGCTTTTGCCACTTTTATTGTTGTGTATGTTTTGGCTTTTGCCGCTTTTATTGTTGTGTATGTTTTGGCTTTTGCCGTATTTATTGTTGTATCTGTTTTGACCTTTGCCGCATTTATTGTTATATCTGTTTTGGGTTTTGCTGTTTTTACTTTTCTGTGTGTTTTCGCTTTTGCCTATATTTATTCAGCTATTGCCTTTTTATTGTTACAGTCTTGCTGTTATTTATTGTCATCATGGTGGGATGGCAGTTTACACCCCCACCATGGTGATTGTCCTTCTGGGCCCTAATGACCTTTGCTGTCGACGGGCCCTAAAACACTAATTAACAACAACAACAATCATGACGTGTCCATACCACCTGAGCCTATTCTCCCTTTTTGGCGATGTCCACCACCCCCAAACTACCTCTAATATATGTATTTCTAATTCTATTCACTCTCCATTTCTAATTCTATATGCATCATATGGCTACTTGCATTCTATTCAAGTGGCTTTTCCTAACTGTCCAGCACTCTGATCCATACATCATAGCTGGCCTAACCACTGTCCTCTATATTTCCCTTTCCTATCGCAAAGGACTCTGCTTGCCTGTCTCCATTTAAGCCGAGTATTTCTCCATTGCTTTTAAACGTTGATCCTAAGTGCCAGTTGCAGCTGATGCTCAATGCTGTGCATTGGGGCAGCCCGGTACCTGATAGAAAAGTCGTCCACAAATAGGGACGACTGTACTGGCGTGTGAACAGAGGATGGTAAACCGTTCACTGCAACAGCAAAGAGCGTCACACTCAAGATGCTCTACTGTGGGACACCATTCTCCTGCAGGCAGGCCGGGGAGGCAGGCACTCAGAAGGTCTGGTCAGACAGAAAGCCATGAAGGAAGAGGGGCAGATTACCCCTGAGACAGCCACCAGGTGTTGTCTGTGGAGAAAGACCTCACATACTACAGTTTCTAGTGAGATCAGATGATCAAGCAGAGACCTGCCAGCATGGAAGCCACATTGGGCATCGGGAAGAAGGTGGTGGCGTTCCAGATACCACACCAGGCACCAATTAATCATTCGTTCCATTGTTTTGCAAAGACAGCTCATCAACGAAATGGGTTTATAATTTATTGGAAGGCTACTATCCTTCCCAGGTTTTTGAAGTGGGATTACAGTATCCTCTTGCCAGCCTGCAGGGACTTCATGCTTCTGCCAAATGTAATTGAATACCTCAAGTAGGTATCTAACGCCTTCCTCTGGTAGGTGTCATAGCATTTGATAGTGGATGCTATCTGGACCAGGGGCATTGTCCCTGGCTTTTGCTAGAGCTGCCCACAGCTCCCAAGGGGTAAAAGGGTTGTTATACCCCTCAGCGATACCACCAGCAAAATTATGTGGGTGGCGTTCTGCAGACTGTTTAATCTGCATAAATGCTGTCATGTAGTGCTCAGAACTGGAGACGGCTGCAAACGTCCTTGCCAGTTCCTCAGCTACCTCCCATGGCAGGAGGAGATGTCTCCCTTGTACGAGGAGACCAGAGCCACATGATGGTAAATATCTTCCTTGGATCTTCCTCAGCTTTTCCCATACTTTCTTGGAGAGCATGTGATGGGTGAGGGCACATACTCACTCCATGAGGAGCGTTTGGCCTCCTTGATTACCTGCCATGCATATGCCAGGGCTTGAAGATAGTCGACATGATTGGCATCGGTAGGACGAGACCTCCGTCCACCATGGCACCCGTGCTCATGATGGGTTGCACGAGCTCTGGGGGATGGATGTCAATGCCGCCCCGACCACCACCTCTGTGAAGTGACTCACTAGATCATTGACCCCATCAAAATCACAGTGGGGAAAAGTAGATACGGCAAGCGAACTCCTCCCAGTCTGCCCGATGCAGACACCACTGTGGTGGGTGGTGGGGTAATGCCCCATCTCCACTGGTAATCTTGATGGAGAAATAGTCACTTCCATAAGGGTCTGATAGAACCTCCCACTGCAAACATGGTGCCAACCCAGGAGAGCAGATGGAAAGGTCTATACACGAAAGACCACCAGTGGCAGTCATGACATGCATGGGGCACCCATGTTTAGAACAATGAGGCCATTGTGTGACACACATTGTTCCACAAGTCGCCCTTGGGGGTTGTGACCGTCCGAGCACCATTGAGGATTATGGGCATTAAAATCACCCATAATCAAGAAGGGTCTTGGAAGCTGGGCACTGGAGGAGTCGAGGTCTGCCAATGGGATATCAATCCTAGGAGGCTTGCCTCTTTCACCAAATCTCATATATTTATTGCATTCTTGTATCGTTATGGCTTTTCCCTTTTTATCTCTGTGTTGGGTTTGGCTTTTGCCACTTTTATTGTTATGTCTGTTTTGGCTTTTGCTACTTTTATTGTTATGTCTGTTTTGGCTTTTGCCACATGTATTGTTATGTCTGTTTTGGCTTTTGCTTTTATTTTCTCGATATTAATTAAGCTATTGCCTTTTTATTTTTCATTATTTTTAGGGGTTTTTTGCCCTTGTTTATTGTGATCATGGTGGGATGGCCATTTACACCCCCACCATGGTGACTGTCTTTCTGGGCCCTAATGACCTTTGTAGTCGATGGGCCCTAAAACTCAAACCAACAACAACAACCCAGGAGGCATGTAGAGGGAACACAGAGTGGTGGGCACATCCAGTAGCAATTGGACCACCACTGCCTGCAGAGGCATCTGCAAAGCCACTGGCACATGCATGCCCCCATTCCGGATAAGGATAGCCACCCCTCCCACTGGGGATGCCTTCCTTGCTGTCGGGTGTCTGGATATGTAGTATACCCCCATATTGAAATGGGGGCATCACTACGACACAGGATCTCCTGGAAGGAGATACAGACAAGGTTGTGCCTGGAGATCAGCAGTCTGACCTCATCCCTCTTGTGGAAAAACCCTCGACAGTTCCATTGTAGGAAATTTACTTTGGTGGCTTATTTCTATTCCTCCCTTTTCTCCGCCCCACTGCAGAAAAGGGAGGGATGCTTTCAATGGGGTCGTCCTCCTCCATCTCAAAGGAGGAATCCCCATCGTGCCCCAGTTTGGGCATGAAACTACCCCATGTCACTACCATTGGCCAGAGAGCCTGAGTGGACGAACCAAGGACACGTGTCCCACTGCAGTAGTGGGAGGTGTCCCTAGTTTCTTTCCACCTGTCTCACCCACCACCCCTTCCGTGGAGGAGGCTGGCTGGGCTGAGACAGAGGGAGGCCTTCAAGGGAGATGCCTCTCTTTGATGAGAGGCATCTGGGAACTCGAAAGAAGGTGGCACCGCCGTTATTGGGGGGCCCATGCATGGCCCAGAGGCGGTGGTGGAGCCAGAAGAAGCCATGGCAATGGGGTCGGGGTCCGTCTGGCAGCCAATGCTAGCACAGACTGACACCCCATTGACCCTGCAGGCCCTAGTGGGCATCAAACGAATGAGATGGAGTAGCTGAGGTAGTGTGTCCGTTTGGTGCAGACAGATGACACAGCAGCTGCCTTGGCAGCACCTGCATAGGACACCCCACGACTGGGGGTCCCTGGCAAGGCTAGCAGCTGCTGTGCATCTGGAAAGCTGATACCCTCCTGGACAAGCAACTCCTGGGTTGTGCGTTCCTGCAACCAAGTAGGGCAGTCCCATGACGATGCATGGTGGTTGCCCTTGCAGTAGATGCAAAAGGGTGCAGTTGTACAACACTCAGGGGAGCGGTCTCCCTGCCCACAACTGCCATACATGGCCTTGGCAGAACAGGAATTTTGGCCATGGCCATATCGCTGGCACGGAATGAAGGCACATACAGGCAAGTGGAGGTAGCCAGCCATGATGTAATCGGCACCTTGGGTCTACCAAAGGTCAGCACCAAGGTGTCAGATGGGTGGGATTCTCCATGCCATTGGACTGAGGTGTGGTGTACAGCCACCTCACCCTGGTCCCTAAGCTCGTCTGCTATTTGCTCCTTTGACTCCCCACTTAGATCGGGGCACCACACCACACCTCTGCTGGTGTTTAGGGTGTGCTGGGGTTTGGCCACAATGGGGATGTCACTGAGCTTCCACATTTTTAGTAATGCTTCGGTCTGCTGGGGGGGCAGGTGCCTCCACCAACAATGTGCCATTGCGCAGTTTCTTGACCACGGTCACATCACTAGCAATGCCCTCGATGACTTTGGTGATAAGGAAGGGCGACGCCTTCCCCAAGGCTGCACCATCCTCCCCAGAGATGGAAATATACCGGGAAGGATAGGAAGAAGATATAGTTGGTGGTTGGACTGCACCTAAAATCTTAGATGCAGGAATATGCTTTGCATCGGTGGTGGAGCCCTGCACCTTAAGGCTAAGAGGTCGTTGCCTCTTGTTAAGGGCAGGTGTCGATGCATTAGACGCCACAGGTGCATTCCCTTATCCAGTTGGCTTACTGGGGGAATGCAGCCTCTCTGTTGGAGCAGAACATGTCTCCATCAGCTCAATGGCAGCTGGCCCACTCAGTTGGGTGGGACCGAGCCTGACATCTTCCGGCTCAACACTAGTCAGTAAAGACGATGAAGCAGGGGGAGGGGTGGGGTTATTTGTTGAGGCCTACAGACTCTGTTTTGCTTTTGCCATAATTTTTAATAATTATGAATTCGCTGCTGCAGGTCTTACCCACCATGGAGCCCAACGAGGGGACGCCTATTAGGGTCGCCAAGATTCCTCAGACAGGATACTGCAAGGGCGGCATAATCCCCAAGTACCGGATTATTGGCATCAGGGTTGACTGCTGATCCACTTGCAGCAACCCTAGGGGGCATAACAACTTATGCGCCCCTGGATGATTGACCAAGACTGGGTATCCGCTTTGGCTGCCCATTTTCCCTGGAAGCTGTGGCCAAAGTGATGTTTTGGAGGCTGTAGGCCACAGCCTTAGTCCTCGTTGTCTGTCAGTCACAACACAAGTGTGTGGTGGCCCAGAGACATCACAGGGCATGCGCCTCCTCAATCACCAGGATCCGCTTTTCCCAGGGGTTGGCAAACAAGTGGGTAGGTGTTTGTTTATGGTCACCTCAGTGAGGGGCCTACATCGACCGAGAACAAGTCAGACAGTCATCCAGTAAAGGACAAAAGAAGGACACGAACAACCATGATGTTAGTATCGTCCTGTCCAGAACACATCATAGGCAAAGACGACAGTGAGGCAACAAAAAGTCACCCCTTTTAGTCGCCTCTTATGACATGCAGGTATGCAGGGTGCCTATTCTACCCTGGGCACACACGGGTAACCCTGGTGAAACGAATTGATAACTTGCTACTATTAGTTACAGTAGTTTGGTGAGTAGTGCTCCACCTCAACAGCACGTTTGCCCCCAAGTGGTTCCAGACAGAATTTGATGACTTGGTACACTCCCCAGAGGCTGAGGTAGGAAAATGTCAAGTGAATGAGCACTTAGTCATTCATGCTAACCAGGGTGCAGCCAAGGGTAGCATTAGACACTCATTAGACCATTGAAGTCAAGCAACAGAAGCCCACGTTAGCACCAACATGGATGGTAAATAAAAGACGTCGGGTGCTGCAAATTTCCCCTCTCCTACATCCTCTACACCTACCTCCTCATCTCCCATGAGCAGCCTCCTAAGGGTTTGACCTGTTATGGCTGTTTGGCTTTCTCCCCAACCCGTTAGTGTAACATATGAGGAGGACAATAGAGATATAGAACAGTTAGCATGGAAGGGCAGCAAATCCTCAATACAGCAAACACACATGGCCTTGCATAGGGTTCCAAATGGATCAGTGAGGAAGACCCACCTCAATAGGATGCAAGTAGCCAATATGTGAATGCTGCAGTATAGGCAATATAGGCTAACGTATATGGACAGGTCATGAGAAGAGAGGAAGAGAAACTTGTTAGGTGCATTCCAGGGATGCAGGTGGCCAGTAGCACCCAGGGTAGGGGAGAACGAAGCACACGTAGGAACAGATTGTTCCTAAGGACATCACAGTGTGTGGGGTGGATGGCAACTTGGTGGGAGACAGACAGGAGTGGAGGGCTAGGGCTAGAACCCAGCACCGCCACCCGTGGGATACAGTTATGAGAATGATGAAAACAAATACTAGACTTAATAATAATCAAGCACACATTGACAGACACTTAATGTCATCACTTCTGTTACCAGCAGTGGAAGAAGAATTTGAGGATACAAGTGCAACCTAGTTCGCAGGCCCTTTGTGTTCTAAATACAATTCTACCAAATATAATTGTTAATTAATAAAAAAAAGTACTTTTAGCCTTTCAGTCACAGATATGAAGCTGCTAACGTTCGGAGGCCCCAAACGGGCATATCTTGCGCAACTTACATCAGTGTACTGCATTCCTAAAATCGTTTGCACTCTGACACCAGTGGGATATCCACGAATTTGGCAGAAGGCAACACAGAAATTCCATTAATGAAAGAAAATATTTCAAATGCAAGCAGTGTTGAACAATTTCAGTGAATCTTTGAAATCAACTGAACCATACTGCCAAACTGTCAGTGACAAAAGAAATTCTTAACAAAAATGGCTATGGAGCCATAACCAATCCATGAAGCTGTCACTTCCAAAATGTTTCATATCAGTTGTCTCAAATTCATTTCATTGAAGTGCCATATTGACAACAGGGAAACGTTTTGTGGGCCCGCTACACAACAGCCTATGTATAATCTGGATCTATGACAATTGGGTGAATACGGCAATTGAGTGAACGACAATTGGGTGTATACGACAATTGCATGAATGTGACAGACAACTGGGTGAAAAACATGCTTTTTGATTGCCGTTTTGCCCCACATAATCATACTACACAAGTAGCTACATCAAACTACTACAAGTAGCTTTACAACTACTGTGTGGGGGTGGACAGACTGGAGTGGAGGAGGTTGTAAACAAATAGGTATGGTTTCTGGTGGTCACGTTTTCTGAAATTAGTGATGATTTTGTGGGATAAAATGGTCAAATCAAACAAAGGTTTAAATCAGTAGGGTTTTCCTTGAAATTAGTTTATTGCAATTAGATTTGATATTAGATATTGAAATTAGATTTTTGCATTGTTTGAATTAATGATGCAAAATTTATTATAACAAGAAGAAAATACCTAACAACATCCTGCCAAAAAATTAAAATGATAAGTTGTGAGCAATACTATGCAAATAACAAAGAATGCCAGCATCTGCAAACTTCGTGTGAATGCTTTTAATGCACTAATCGAGATCAATTTACTTCTTCTTTCATGTTGCATGGTGCCCAGCTAAGAGTTGTTGAACTCTCCGAGTGAAAACAGTTATTCTGTATTACAGGTAATCTGTATTACACCATCAGCTTAAAACAATACAGAAACAGTTTCTTATTATTCAAAATCTGACCCCCCAATTAACTAATTTCAGAGAAAAATCTATGGATCTACAACCCATTTTTGATTTGACCATTAGTTTTCCACAAAATCATCACTTATTTCAGAAAACACTTGACCACCAGAAAACATACCTATTCATTTACGACCACCGGAAAACATACCTATTCATTTACAACCTCCTCCACTCCAGTCTGTCCACCCCACACAGCTCCACACATCATCCATGTTTGTAAACCTACTTGTAGTAGCACAGCTCCGCATAGCAGCTGTGCTTCGAGGCGTAGTATGATTATGTAGGGAAAGAAGCAAATGAAAAGAAAACATGTTTTTCACAAGTTTTTTACTAAGGTGACCATTTTTTATAATGAAAAGGAGTACAAAAAAATTTAATAAAAAAGTAAAACATAAATAAATGTAACATTTTACAAATTGAAGCAAAAATACACTAATTATGCTTACATCCCTTTTAATTATTTAATTAAATGATTATTTTCCATTGAATGAATATATTGGAAATTTTGGAGCAAGAAATATACTTCATATTGCATTTGACAGTAAGTGCTGCAGCAAGAGTATCAAGTGGTGTGAGACACGTGAAGTTCTTCTATGCTCAGCACATGTGTTATGTGTTGCATTTACACATTCGTGAGTAAGACAAGGCAAGTGTGTTTGTGAAGATGTGAGCAACGATGCTTAACCTTTGATAATGCAATTAAATTACACATTCACGAATTCACATTAACAGATTTACACATTCACATTAACAGAATAGACACCTAGGGCAAACGACATAAACGTAAAATTTATGTAGTCCCAAGTCTTTTAATTGATGTTCATCTGCTAAACTGTACATAAAAAAATAGCGGCAGCATCAATGCTAAAAACATCCAATGTAAGATTTGTTGTGTGTGTCGCTATCTAACACTACCCTATCAAAAGTCATGGGACACCACCACTTTAATAGAAACACTCACAAACATACATATTTTAGTATCTTGTTGGTCCACCTTTTGCTGCTATCACAGCATCTACTCTCTGGGGCATACTGTCCACAAGGTTTTGATATGTTGCAACAGATAATTTATGCCATTCTGCAGGCTGCAGAACGCCATCCACTGAACTTCACTGGTGGTGAAGTGCCCCTTGGGAGCTACGAGCAGCTCAGGGACACTGCCCCTGGACCAGATAGCATACACTATCAAATGCTACGACACCTACCAGAGGAAGGCTTTATATACCTCCTTGAGGTATTCAACATTATATGGCAGCAGCATGAAGTCCCTGCAGGCTGGCGAGAGGCTACTATAATCCCACTCCCAAAACCTGGGAAGGATAGTAGCCTTGCAATAAATTACAGACCCATCTCATTGACGAGCTGTCTTTGCAAAACCATGGAACGAATGGTTAATTGGCGCCTGGTGTGGTATCTGGAACGGCACCACCTTCTTGCCGATGCCCAATGTGGTTTTCGTGCTGGCAGGTCTTCGGTGGATCATCTGATCTCACTGGAGACTGCAGTACGTGAGGCCTTTCTCCACAGACAGCACTTAGTGGCTGTCTTCTTTGATGTGGAGAAGGCATATGATACCACATGGCGCCATGGTATACTGGAGACCTTGCACCAGTGGGGGCTCAGGGGTAATCTGCCCCTCTTCCTCCATAGCTTTTTGTCCGAACGGACCTTCAGAGTGTGTGTGGGTAACACCTACTCCTCTGCCTTCCTGCAGGAGAATGGTGTCCCACAGGGGAGCGTCTTGAGTGTGACGCTCTTTGCTGTTGCAGTGAATGGCCTACCATCCTCCGTTCACCCCCCCGGTAAAGTCGTCCTTCTTTGTTGACGACTTTTCTATCAGGTACCGGGCTGCCACGATGCACAGCATTGAGCGTCAGCTGCAACTGGCACTCAATAGTGCCAGTTGCAGTTGCCACTTCACGTGGCTATAAGTTCTCCCCTGACAAGACAATGGTCATGCACTTCTGTCGTAAGCGAGGGCTCCACCCTGAGCCTCAGCTTACCTTGAATGGCCGCCTCCTCCCAGTTGTAGAGGCGGCTCGGTTTCTTGGTCTCCATTTTGACAGCCGTCTGACATGGGTCCCGCACCTCAAGGAGCTGAAGGCTAAGTGCCTTCGCTCCCTTAATATTCTGCGGTGCCTGCAGGGAACTGGTTTTGGGGCACAAAGGAGTCTAAAAGAAATGGCATAGACTTCAAATTTTGTGAAAGAGGCCAGCCTCTTTCACAAATACTAGCGAGCTCTCCACTGCCTGAGGGTTATCCCCAAGTGATGTGGAGAGCTCTGTGCTGACTCCCAGTCGCCACCTAAGTTCTTGGTATCTCTCACAGTGACTAAAGATGTGCGCCACTGTGAGAGGCTCCCAACAGAAGTCACACCATGGCTGATCCTCACCCCGTAGAATGTAGGAGTGGGTGAGGAAGGTGTGACCGATTCGCAGCCGAGCAAGCACAACCTCCTCCCTCTGCGATTGGCGGCACGAGGACACCCAGTGCACTGGAGTGTCCTTCAGTGTGCGGAGTTTGTTCGTGGTCTCCGCAAACCACTGGGCCCGCCATTGGTCGTGGACGGCCAGCCGCACCATCGGGAGAGCGTCGGAGGAGGGGACAGCAGTGTCAGGAATTTCTGGCATGTGGGCCACCTGACGGGCATGAGCATCTGCCATCTCGTTGCCCACGATGCCAACATGCCCCGGGACCCACATAAACAACACTGTCTTGCCCTGCTTACGAATCACAAGCAGCAATCTGTGCACACCCTGGACGATGGCATGTCTGCCATACAGGGTGTGCAACAGCTGAAGGGAGCATAGGGAGTCAGTCGCAACAACAAAGTGTCTGTTATGCAATACTAGGATGAGTTCCAGTGCCCTGTGCAGAGCTGTTAGTTCTGCAGTTAAGACACTGGCAACGCCTGGAAGGCGGCCCCCTATGAGATGACCAGTTGTAAAGACTGACCAACCCACATAGGAACCATCCTTCGACCCATCCGTGTAAAAAACATGGCCTCGATAGGTCCAAGAGAGGCGTCCGAACTCTTGTTGGTACAATGACCTATCGGTACTGGTTTTGGGTAAGGCTGCAAGCATTAAATTTAAACTTGGCTCTGGCACTGTCCAGGGTGGCACAGAGGCCGGCAGTACAGGCTGCACCCTAGGTAGAGTCACACCCATGCCGGCAAGACAGTCCATCCAACGCACACCGAATGGAGGGGGAACCCCCTGGCGGCGGTTGAATGGCCATCTCACAATGTCACTAAAGACGGCTGGGTGTGTAGGGTGCTGTGGCTGACCCTTCAGCCGCAAAATGTATGCAGCTGCCAGGCACTGCCGCCGCACAGTCAATGGTGGCTCACCAGCCTCAGCATAAAGGCTGAGTACTGGACTTGTGCAGAACGCCCCAATGGACAACCGGATGCCAGCGTGATGAACACTGTCCAGCATCCGGAGAGTAGATGGAGCGGCCAGGCCATATACGCCGCAGCCATAATCGAGACGGGATCGAACGAGTGATCTGTATAGTCGAAGCATCACCGTTCGATCTGCCCCAAAACCAGTTCCCTGCAGGCACCGCAGAATATTAAGGGAGCGAAGGCACTTGGCCTTCAGCTCCTTCAAGTGCGGGACCCATGTCAGACGGCTGTCAAAACGGAGACCAAGAAAGCGGGCCGCCTCTACAACTGGCAGGAGGCGGCCATCCAGGGTAAGTTGAGGCTCAGGGTGAAGCCCTCGCTTACGACAGAAATGCATGACAGTTGTTTTGTCAGGGGAGAACTTATAGCCACGCGAGGCAGCGAACTCGTGGGCACTGTTTAGTGCGAGTTGCAACTGGCGCTCAATGCTGTGCATCGTGGCAGCCCGGTACCTGATTGAGAAGTCGTCCACAAATAGGGACGACTTGACCGGGGGGTGAACAGAGGATGGTAGGCCGTTCACCGCAACAGCAAAAAGCGTCACACTCAAGACGCTCCCCTGTGGGACACCATTCTCCTGCAGAAAGGCAGAGGAGTAGGTGTTACCCACACGCACTCTGAAGGTCCGTTCGGACAAAAAGCTATGGAGGAAGAGGGGCAGATTACCCCTGAGCCCCCACTGGTGCAAGGTCTCTAGTATACCATGGCGCCATGTGGTATCATATGCCTTCTCCACATCAAAGAAGACAGCCACTAAGTGCTGTCTGTGGAGAAAGGCCTCACGTACTGCAGTCTCCAGTGAGATCAGATGATCCACCGAAGACCTGCCAGCACGAAAACCACATTGGGCATCGGCAAGAAGGTGGTGCCGTTCCAGATACCACACCAGGCGCCAATTAACCATTCGTTCCATGGTTTTGCAAAGACAGCTCGTCAATGAGATGGGTCTGTAATTTATTGCAAGGCTACTATCCTTCCCAGGTTTTGGGAGTGGGATTATAGTAGCCTCTCGCCAGCCTGCAGGGACTTCATGCTGCTGCCATATCATGTTGAATACCTCAAGGAGGTATATAACGCCCTCCTCTGGTAGGTGTCGTAGCATTTGATAGTGTATGCTATCTGGTCCAGGGGCAGTGTCCCTGGCTCTTGCTAGAGCTGCTCGTAGCTCCCAAGGGGCAAATGGATTGTTATACCCCTCGGCGACACCACCAGTGAAGTTCAGTGGATGGCGTTCTGCAGCCTGCTTCGTTTGCAGGAATGTTGCCGTGTAGTGCCGGGAACTGGAGACGGCTGCAAACGTCCTTCCCAGTTCCTCAGCCACCTCACACGGCAGAAGGCAATGTCTTCCTTGTACAAGGAGACCTGAGCCACATGATGGTAAATATCTGCCTTGGATCTTCCTCAGCGTTTCCCAGACTTTCTTGGAGGGCGTGTGACGGGTAAGTGAGGAGACGTACTGACTCCATGAGGAGCGTTTGGCCTCCTTGATCACCCGTCGTGCATTTGCCCGGGCTCGGAGATAGTCAATACGGTTGGCCTCGGTGGGACGAGATTGAAAGCTGCGAAGGGCTCGCCGGCGAGCCCGAATCGCACTCCGACAATCCTCCGTCCACCATGGCACCCGTGCTCGTTGTGGGTTACACGAGCTCTTGGGGATGGATGCCAATGCCGCCCCGACCAACACCTCTGTGAAGTGACTCACTAGATCGTTGACCCCATCAAAATCACACAGTGGGCGGAAATGTATATGGTGGGCGAACTCCTCCCAGTCCGCCCGACGCAGACACCACCGTGGTGGGTGTAGGGGCAATGCCCCATCTCCACTGCTAATCTTGATAGGGAGGTGGTCACTTCCACAAGGGTCTGACAGAACCTCCCACTGCAAACCTGGTGCCAACCCAGGAGAGCAGATGGAAAGGTCTATACACGAAAGACCACCGGTGGCAGTCATCACATGCGTGGGGGCACCTGTGTTGAGAACAATGAGGCCATTGTGTGACACCCATTGTTCCACAAGTCGCCCTCGGGGGTTGTGACTGTCCGAGCCCCATTGTGGATTATGGGCATTGAAGTCACCCATAATCAAGAAGGGTCTTGGAAGCTGGGCACTGAGGGAGTCGAGGTCTGCCCATGGGATATCGATCCCAGGAGGCATGTAGAGGGAACATAGAGTGGTAGGCACATCCAGTTGCAATGAGACCGCCACTGCTTGAAGAGGCGTCTGCAAAGCAACCGGCACATGCATGCACCCATTCCGGATAAGGATAGCCACCCCTCCCACAGGGTGGCTTCCTTGCTGCCGGGTGTCTGCAAATGTTGTGTACCCCCGTAGTGAAATGGGGGTATCACTCTGACACAGAATCTCCTGGAGGGAGATGCAGACAGGGTTGTGCCGAGAGATCAGAAGTTTGATCTCGTCCCTCTTGTGGGAAAATCCTCGACAGTTCCATTGTAGGAAATTTACCATCAAGTGTTCTTTGGTGGCTTATTTTTATTCCTCCCTTTTCTCCGTCCCACTGCAGAAAAGGGAGGGATGCCTTCAATTGGTTCATCCTCCTCCATCTCGAAGGAGGAATCCCCATCTTTCCCCAGTTGGGGCATGAAACCACCCCTTGCTCTCTGCCGTTGGCTAGAGAGTTTGGGTGGACGAACCAAGGACACCCGCCCCACTGTGGAAGTGGTAGGTGTCCCTACTTTCTTTCCACTTGTCTCACCCACCACCCTCTCCGTGGAAGGGGCTGGCTGGACTGAGACAGGGAGGGAGGCCTTCACAGGAGATGCCTCTCTTTCATGAGCAGCATCTGGGGCCTCCAAAGAAACTGGCACCGCCATTATTGGGGGGCCCATGCATGGGCCAGAGGCGGTGGTGGAGCCGGAAGTAGCCATTGAAACGGGGTCGGGGTCCGTCTGGCAGCCAATGCTTGCACAGACCGGCACTCCATGGACCCCACGGGCCCGAGAGGGCGTCAAACGGATGAGAGGGGGGAGTTGAGGTAGTGTGTCCGTCTCGGTGCAGACAGACGACACAGCAGCTGCCTTGGCAGCACCTGCATAGGACACCGCACGACTGGGGGTCCCTGGCAAGGCTAGCAGCCGCCGCGCATCCGGAAAGCTGATACTCTTCTCGACACGCAACTCCTGGATTGCACGCTCCTGCAACCAAGTAGGGCAGTCCCGAGAAGACGCGGGGTGGTTGCCCTTACAGTTCACACAAAAAGGTGCAGTCTTACAAGACTCTGGGGAGTTGTCTCCCTGCCCACAAGTGCCACACATGGCCTTGGCAGAACAGGAATTCTGGCCATGACCATAACGTTGGCACTTGAAACACCGAAGCGGGCTCGGTATGAAAGGACGCACAGGCAAGCGGAGGTAGCCGGCCATGATGTACTCTGGCACCTTGGGCCTACCAAAGGTCAGCACCAAGGTGTCAGATGGCCAGGATTCTCCATCCCGTTGGACAGAGGTGCGGCGGACAGCCACCACACCCTGATCCCTGAGCTCCTCCGCTATTTGCTCTTCTGACTCCCCACGCAGATCGGGGCACCGCACCACACCTCTGCTGGTGTTTGAAGTGCGATGCGGTTCGACCACAATGGGGATGTCACTGAGTTTCCGCATTTTCAATAACGCTTCGGTCTGGTGATTGGCAGATGCCTCCACCAACAAGGTGCCATTGCGCAGTTTCTTGACCGAGGTCACATCACCGGCAATGCCCTTGATGGCTTTGGCGATAAGGAAGGGCGCGCCTTCCCAAAGGATGCACCATCCTCCCCGGATATGGAAAGAAACCGGGGAGGGTAGGAAGAAGGAATAGAAGTGCTTTTGACTGCACCTGAGGCTTCCTTAGATGCAGGAACACGCTTTGCATCAGTGGTGGAGCCCTGCACCTTAAGGCTAAGAGGCCGTTGCCTCTTGTTAAGGGCAGGTGCTGATGTATTTGACACCACAGGGGCATTCCCTGATCCAGTTGGGTGACTGGGGGAACGTGGCCTTTTAGTTGGAGCAGTGCTCGTCTCCAGTAACTCACTGGCAGCTGGCCCACTCAGTTGAGCAGGACCGAGCCTGCCATCTTCCGGCTCAACACAAGTCATTGAAACTAAAGAAGGGGGAGGGGTGGGGTTTTTTGAAGAGGCCCCCAGCCTCTGGGGTATAGTTGCCATAATTGTTGTGAATTATGATTTCGCTGCCCGCAGTTCTCACCCACCACCGAGCCCAACGAGGGGACGCCCATTCGGGTCGTCGAGAGTGCTCGGACAGGATACCGTTAGGGTGGCATAATCCCCGAGTACCGGACCATTGGCATCGGGGTTGACTGCCGGTCCACTTACAGTCACCTTAGGAGGCATAACAACTTATGCGCCCCCGGCCGATTGACCAAGACCGGGCTACTGCCTTGCCTCCCGTTTGCCCCGGAAGCTGTGGCCAAAGTGATGTGTTGGATGTGTAGGGCCGCAGCCCTAGACCCTCCTCAATCACCAGGATCTGCTTTTCCCAGGGTATGGGTCTCCACGCACGGCAAACACGCGGGTAGGCGTTTTTTACGGTCACCTCAGTGAGGAACCTACGTCGACCGCGAACAAGTCAGACACTCATCCAATAAAATAGAGAAAAGAAAGATACAACCAACCACAATGATGGTATCGTCCTGTCCAGACCACGTCATAGACAAACATGACAGTGGTGTTGTCCAAACTGGGGCAAGAAAAAGTCACCCCTTTTAGTCGCCTCTTACGACATGCAGGTATGCAGTGTGCCTATTCTACCCCGGGCACACACGGGTAGCCAAACGCTCCTCATGGAGTCAGTATGTCTCCTCCATTACCCGTCACACACCCCTTCAAGAAAGTCTAGGAAAAACTGAGGAAGATCCAAGGGAGGTATTTACATCATGTGCCTCCGGTCTCCTTGTACAAGGGAGACATTGCCTTCTATCGTGTGAAGTGGCTGAGGAACTGGCAAGGACGTTTGCAGCCGTCTCCAGTTCTCAGCACTTCACGGCATCATTTATGCAGTCCAAACAAGCTGCAGAACGCCACCCACTGAACTTCACTGGTGGTGTCGCCGAAGGGTATTACAATCCATTTACCCCTTGGGAGCTGAGGGCAGCTCTAGCAAGAGCCAGGGACACTGCCCCTGGACCAGATAGCATCCACTATCAAATGCTATGACACCTACCAGAGACAGCCGTTAGTTACCTCCTCGAGGTACTCAATTACATATGGCAGCAGCATGAAGTCCCTGCAGGTTGGCAATAGGCTACTATAATCCCACTGCAAAAACCTGGGAAGGATAGTAGCCTTCCACCAAATTATAGACCCATTTCATTGACGAGCTGTCTTTGCAAACCCATGGACGTTCGTTCGTTTGTCGGTGTTTAAGGTCCCGTCAACTACAAGGTCATTTGAGACCCGTCCACTGCATAGTTCTAATGCATACGCTGCACAGACACTACACAAATGCGACGATTATTGGGTATTATCAGTACCCAGCTTTCCCGAGCGACCACCCATCTCAGTACTAACTGGGCTTGCGTTGCTTAACTTCAGTGAATGACGAGAACTGGTGTGTCCAACGCAAACTCGCTGCTCCCACAAACCCATGGAACGCATGGTGAACTGGCGCCTGGTGTGGTATCTGGAATGGCACGTGAGGCCTTTCTCCACAGACAGCACTTAGTGGCTGTCTTCTTTGATGTGTAGAAGGCATATGATACCACATGGCGCCATGGTATACTGGAGACCTTGCACCAGTGGGGGCTCAGGGGTAATCTGCCCCTCTTCCTTCATAGCTTTCTGTCTGAACAGACCTTCAGAGTGTGTGTGGGTAACACCTACTCCTAGGCCTTCCTGCAGGAGAGTGATGTCCCACAGGGGAGCGTCTTGAGTGTGACGCTCTTTGCTGTTGCAGTGAACGGCCTACCATCTTCTGTTCACTCCCCGGTAAAGTCGTCCCTATTCGTGGAAGACTTCTCTATTAGGTACCGGTATGCCACGATGCACAGCATTGAGCGTCAGCTGCAACTGGCACTAAATAGTGCCAACGAGTTTGCCACCTCTCGTGGCTATAAGTTCTCCCCTGACAAAACAACTGTCATGCACTTCTGTTGTAAACGAGGATTTCACCCTGAGCCTCAGCTTTCCCTTGACGGCCGTCTCCTCCCAGTTGTAGAGGCAGCCCAATTTCTTAGTCTCCGTGTTGACCACCGTCTGACATGGGCCCCACACTTGAAGGAGCCGAAGGCTAAGTGCCTTCACTCCCTGAATATTCTGCGGTGCCTGCAGGGAACTGGTTTTGGGGCAGATTGAACGGTGATGCTTTGGCTCTACAGATCATTCATTCAATCATGTCTGGATTATGGCTGCGGCGTGTATGGCCTGCCCACTCCTTCAGCTCTCCAGATGCTGGACAGTGTTTATCTTGCTGGCATCCAGTTGTCTATTGGGGCGTTCTGCACCAGTCCAGTACTCTGCCTTTATGCTGAGGCTGGTGAACAACCACTGGCTGTGTGGCAGCAGTGCCTGGCAGCGGCATACATTTTGTGACTGAAAGGTCAGCTGCATCACCCTACACACCCAGCCGACTTTAGTAACGCTTTGAGACGGCCATTTGACCACCACCCGGGTGTTCCCCCTCCATTTGGTGTGCAGTGGATGGACAGTCTTACCAGCCTGGGTGTGACTCGACCGGCCGCTGTGCCACCCTGGACAGTGCCAGAGCCAAGATTAGATTTGTTGCTTGCAGCCTTACCCACAACCAGTACCGATAGGTCAGTGCACCAACAAGAGTTTGGACGCCTCTCTTGGACCTATCGGGGCCATGTTTTTATTTACACAGATGGGTCGACTGATGGCTCCTCGGTGGGTTGGTCAGTCTTTACAACTGGTGATCTCATAGGGGGCCGCCTTCCAGGCATACCCAGGCCTTCCAAGTATTGAATGACAGACACTTTGTTGTTGCGACTGACTCCCTATGCTCCCTTCAGCTGTTGCACACCCTATATGGCAGACATGCCATCGTCCAGGGTGTGCACAGATTGCTGATTATGATTCATAAGCAGGGCAAGACAGTGTTGTTTATGTGGGTCCCGGGGCATGTTGGCATCATGGGCAATGACAGGGCGGATGCCCATGCCCGTCAGGTGGCCCACTTGCCAGATGAACCCAACACTGCTGTCCCCTCCTCCAATGCTATCCCAATGGTGCAGCAAGCCGTTCATGGCCAATGGCGGTCCCAGTGGTTTGCGGAGACCACCAACACACTCTGCACCCAGAAGGACACTCCAGAGGACTGGGTGTCCTCGTGCCGCCAGTCACGGCAGGAGGAGGTCTTGCTTGCTCGGCTTCGGATCAGTCACACCTTCCTCACCCACTCCTACATTCTATGGGGTGAGGAACAACCATGGTGTGACTTCTGTTGGGAGCCTCTCACTGTGGCACACATCTTTAGTCACTGTGAGAGATACTGAGAGCTTAGATGGCAACTGGGAGTCAGTGCAGAGCTCTCCACCTCACTTGGGGATAACCCTCAGGGAATTGAGAGCTCACTGGTATTCGTGATAGAGGCTAGTCTCTTTCAAAAAGTTTGAATTATACATGTTTACTTTTCAGAAGCTTTGTTTCTATTCTTGTATTGTTTTGGCTTTTGCCACTTTTATTATTTCTCTCTTGGCTTTTGCCGCTTTTATTGTTATGTCTATTTTGGCTTTTGCTGCTTTTATTGTTATGTCCGTTTTGGCTTTTGCCACCTTTATTGTTATGTCTTCTTTGGCTATTGCCATTTTATTCTTTTTAGTTTTAGTGAGCTTTTGCCATGATTTATTGCCATCTTGGTGGGATGGCCACTTACACCCCCACCATGATGTTTGTCTTTCTGGGCCCTAATGACCATTGTTGTCGATGGGCCCTAAAACTCGAACAATCAATCAACAAAATTCACTGTCCCTCGTTTCAATACATTTATTTAAAAAATCTCTTGTCAGCGGTTAAAAATACAGTTGGAGCATCAGTGGACATAACTACTATACATTGGGAAGAAAAAGAAATATATTTTATAATACTTGTCAAAAAATATTTGTAAGGCACGTGTTGTAAAATCACTAGCTACCTAAAAATGTTTGAAAACAAAATCCATCTTTTGCACTCAAGTATAATTGTTAATATGGAATGTAACCATTTTACTATTACACAAATTCAAAACTAGACTGCGTCACATAAAAATCATGTGTGTGATCTATCAAGTAACCTTGCTGGCCATACTTCAACGATGTGAATGAGGCTATAGTCTGTAATCATATCTGAAACTGGAACTGATCTACTGGTGTAATAAAGTAATGTTCATACATGCCTCATACAAATGCAAAGAAACCCCATAGAATGTACCAAGCTTGAATATACCAAGCTTGAAGGCACTCCACTGCACATCAACAAGGCACAGGAGAGCCTACCAACCTGTAATAAAATTACAAAGCAAAGCAAAGAAACCTTTGATCGAGGGTTGCAGGTTACTTATATGAGAATATGTGGTATTGTTCGACCCCAAGGAAGAAGTTGTCCGCTTCTGAAAATGGCCATGATCAAGTTCCTTCTTAATATTTTCAACTCCATTTCCAGCTACCTCACTTTCAGTCAGTAAACAAATCTAATGGGAAACTTAAGAATCAGCCCATTCAAAGATGAAATTTTCCTTGTGCAGGTATGTGATAACTTAAGAATGCAATTTCAATTTAATAAAAACATATGTCATATAAAAAAAGAAGTAAAAAAATAACTTCACAACAAAGAACTGTACAAAAAGCAGTAAAAATCTCTATGAAATACTTGATGCCATATTGCAAGAATTAAAATGTGATACTTAGATACAGGGTCAGCAAAATGCTGCTTAAGAAAATGAATGACACCAAATTCACCATAAAATTCCTGCCAAATTAAAAATTCCTGTGAGATTGGTGGTCAGCATAATCTCTGAAAATGGCTTAACTACTTTTACAAGACTGGACGGAAGTTTAATGATAAACTGGATGATAAGATGCTCCTGTAGGTAACGCGAGTAACATGAGTAACACCATCAAAACGACGCACGAATCAATAACACAACCGCAGACGCCATTAGAAGCATATTCGATAGCCTCAAAGATTCCCCATCATTACAGAAGTAATCAAAATCGCAGAAGCAGTATATCGTCTCATCAAAATAATCTCTGAAATGCAAAAGAAAGACAATCTCACAGAATGAAAATGTGAAAGAATTCCTGAAATATAAACCCACCCGTGGAGGCAGGCAGTGGCAGATCCAGAATTTTCATCAGAGTGGGATTGCGTTAATACAGGGATGGGTGGGGGGGTTGAGCTAAACCTCACATATTATGCAAATATAGGTTTAGATGTGCATGGGGGGGGTTGCAACCCCCAAAACCCCATCCTGGAACCGCATGTGGAGGCAGGTTGGGATTAGCAAGATGCATTGGGCACACCAGTAGCCGTTTGAGAAAACTGGGTACTGCTGACACCCAAAATCGACGCATCAGTATAGTGCCTGAGCAGTCTCTGCATTAGAACTATGCCATAGAAGAGGCTCTAATAACCTTGTGGTTGAAGGGCCCTAGAACACCATCAAACAAACAACAAATGGAGACCGGTTTGATCTTTGCCAAGGAGGGTGGCTGTTTTGAGTGAGAGGTGTGAAGTGCGTCTCATGCCAAATGGGAGGTACAATCGTGCCCAATGAGGTGTGAGTCATTTGCATTACAGTGATTTGGCAAGGAGTGGTGCTCCACCTCATCAGTGCATATGCCCCCAGGCAAGTCTGGATGAACCCACAAAGGTGGGCTTCTGGACAGATTTTGAAGACCTGGTTCACTCACTAGAGGCTGAGGTAGGGCAGCTTCATGAGAATGAGCACCCAGTTATTGGAGGGGACTTTAATGGCCATGTAGGCAAGGATAACCAGCGTTATGAGGTGGTCCATGGGGGATGGGGTTATGGAACAGCTAGCTTAGATGGGCAGCACATCCTTGACACAGCAAATGCACTCGCACTTGCATTGGCAAACACATTGTTTACAAAGAGGGACAAGCACCTAATCACATTCCAGACACCACAAGGGATGTGACAGATAAATTTCTTCATGGTTAGAGGGCAGCATAGATCACAGGTTTGTGATTGCTGGGTTCTCTCCAGTGAACATTTCCAAAAAGAATGTGGCCATAGACTCCTTGTGATAATGTTGTTTGTTGGTGTTTAAGGTCCCATCAACTACAAGGTCATTAGAGACCCATCCAATGTGATATAAACAATCTAATGTGATCATTATTGGGTATTAACAGTACCCAGCTTTCCCAAGCAACCACCCATGTCAGCACTAACTGGGCTTGCGTTGCATAACTTCAGTGATCAGACAAGAACTGGTGCGTCCAATGCAACGTGCCGCTCCCTATAGACTCCTTGTGCTAGAAATCCAAGTGAAAGCAGCAGGCAAGGTATATTCATGGAAAGGTGAGCAGGTCATCAGGTGGTGGAAACTGCCAACCAAAACAGTGGAATTTGCACAAAAAATGCACAGGCATGTAGACTGGGAGTGGGAAGGGACAGCAGAAGCCATGTGGGTTAGGGTTGCCAGAAAAATTAGATCATGTGGGAAAGCCATTCTGGGACAGGGCAGAGTAGGAGGCACAGGCCAAGGATACAGGGAGACATGGTGGTGGAATGAGGAAGTAGAAGAGGCCATCAAACAAAAGAAGGCTGCTTTCCAGAGGTGGCAGGAGGTAAAGGACCAAGATGCTAAGACTCAATATCAACAGTCCAAGGCAAGAAGGATCACTGCCCTGGCCAAGCACCAGAAGTATGAGGCCTTCTTATGAGCAGCTAGGGACAAAGAAGGGGGAGAGGGAAGTTTTCAAACTGGCCAAGGCTAGGGATAGGGCAGCTAAGGATATACCCAGAGCCATTACATTGAAGGATAGTGAAGGTGGGGGGGTCCTGCTGTCCCCATCTCAGGTGATGGGGAGGTGGGAAGAGTACTTCAAAAATCTCTTGAATTCTGCTGATGGGGATGGGGACACACAATATATCCTGCAGCAGAAGGGGCAGTGGACTGTGTAACAGATGAGGAAGTCGCTTGGGCACTTCGGAAGATGAAAGGCCGAAAAGCTGTTGGTTCCAATGGAATCCCTATCACAGTATGGCACTGCCTAGGGGTGACAGGAACCAAGTGGCTAGGGAAACTCTTCAGCAGGATAGCTAGTGGAGATAGAATGCCATCAGAATGGCATGAGAGTTGGATAGTACCACTCTTCAAGGGCAAAGGGGATGTCGCCTCAGGGACAGAACCTGTGCCCAGAGAAATCAGGTTTGGGTTCATGCCAGGGAGGTGCACAATGGAGCCAATCTTCATTCTGAGGCAGATGATAGAGAAGTATAGGGCTGCCAACAAAGGTCTCCATGCCATCTTTATCGACCTGGAGACAGCGTATGATAGTGTCCCATGGCAGGTCGTTTGGAAGGTATTATGGAAAAGCGGGGAGGGTCGAAGAAGAGCTTATCTGAATAGTCCAGGATATGTATAAAGGCTCGAAAGCCAGGGTAAGGACACCTTGGGGTATACCAGGAGCTTCCCAGTGAAAGTTGGGGTGCACAACGGTTCAGCACTTAGTCACTACCTGTTCATCCTGGTTTTGGAAGAAATGCTGACGGGAGTAGGCGAATAGGCCCCTCAGAGCTTAGTATTTGCTGTTGACATTGGAAAAGTCAGTGACAGCACAGAACAAATAGAGAAGGGACTAAACGACATTAGAGAATCGATAGAAAAGGGAGGGCTAAAGATAAACATGAGTATTTAGAGTATTTAGCTTTCAATTGGGAAGGACAGGCAAATAACGGTGACGTCCGTTCAAGGGGCGACTGGTGAGAAAGGTGTAAGAGGTAAGGTGCTTAGGATCTACTTTCCAAAGCAATAGGGAGATAGACACTGATGTGACCCATAGAATCAATGGGGGTTGGCTGAAGTGGAGACAGGCAAGTGAGGTCTTGTGTGGTAGGAGGGTCCCAATCAAGTTGCAAGGGAGGTTCTACAGGGCAGTGATTAGGCCAACTATGCTATATGGGATGGCATGTCAAGAGCTGATAGAACTGGGAACGAGTATGTTAGAGGCAGCCTGGGGGTGGTGGACCTTGCCGAAAAGGTGAGGGAGAATAGACTGAGATGGCATTGACACTCTATGAGAAGAGCAGACGAGGACCTAGTTACGGCAAGTTAGGTGGTAGGTAGTGCCCTGGGCAGGGGGAGACCAAAGCTCTTGTGGAAACAGGTTGTCCGAAAGGATATGGTGGTGTGTGGGGCGGACAGTGACCTGGTAGGAGATAGACGGGAGTGGAGGGCCAGAACCCGCAGACCCCACCCTGTTTCAGGCGGGATGAGGGTATGATGATGATGATGGTGTCAGAGAGCAAACTACTGTTAAATTTCGTTAGAATGGCCATTCAAGAGAATCCCAAATTTCGACTGTTACAGATATTCATAATTTGCTACCTCTGACTTTGGGAGGAATTTTTTAGCATGGTAATTTAGCACCCGCTATAACGGTGGTCATATTAACGAAGTTCAGTTGTATCGAAATAAAAAAAATAGGTCGTTAAGGAGTTGCACCATTAGGATGGAATTTTTCTGAATAACCTGCCATCCAAAAGATCATTTGTGGGTCCTCAGTTCAGCTGGAACAAATGGGCACCCGACCCTTAAACAAAACGGTTATGAATGAAGTGTTGAAACGTAGAAATTGAACAGTTATGAAACGTAGAAATTGAACGGTTATGAAACGTAGAAATGGGATCTTCACGTAAAAGTTTCATCATACACACCCTGTGGGCATTTATAGGACCACGTACTAGGTCTATTCTTTCAGTAAGAACCGTTTGCATCTCCCATCCATTCATGCGACTATCAGTGAGTCTGAATATGCTAGCAGAAGTAGATAATGGCCCATATGAATAAAGAGAAGTAAATGCTTTTACTGATAGTTTTGCACATTTGATATGAATAAAGAAGTAAGTTTTTGCTTCTACTTAAAGTAAAAAGTAAAAGTAAATACTTGTCCAAAAGTTAATACTGCGTTGGACACACCAGTTCTCGTCTGATCATTGAAGTTAAGCAACGCAAGCCCAGTTAGTACTGACATGGGTGGTCGCTCGGGAAAGCTGGGTACTGCTAATACCCAATAATCGTCACATTAGTGTAGTGTCTGTGCAGTATATGCATTAGAACTATACAATGGACGGGTCTCTAATGACCTTGTAGTTGACGGGACCTTAAACTCCAACAAACAAACAAGTAAATACTTCAAAGTGAACAAGCTGGTGAGGGAGCAACTTGAAACGACAAGTAATCCATATAGAAGTGAAGAAAAAGGATGTGTGCACTATTCACATGCATGTATTTCTGAAGCTATCATATTTCTTGATGCATGATGGCCCATAGATGGTCTTTACCCATTGCTCTACTAAATCTTTCGACCATAGGCAGCCAACCTTTTGTGTAAATAGCCTTTCCACTCATTAGAAACCCAAAACCCATTGTGCTGAACATTCATATATGCCTGTTCATGCATTTGGTGTCCCACACAACATTAATCTCTTAGGAATTATCATCATCATATCCTTATCCCGCCTGTGGCAGGATCGGGTCAGCAGGTTCTAGCCAGAGGCAGATCAAGGAGGAGCAATGCAGCAATTGCTCACCCTCCATGCCTCAATGGGGCACATATTTCATCTGATGCGTTTTTCAATTTTGCATCTGATGATGCATTTTCCCATTGCAATCCCCATTTCTATACTGCCAGTCCAACAGTTACTGTCCAATCCAGTGTGCTAAACCAGTGGTTCTCAGGGAACGCTAAACTGTGACATTTTACTTCACAGAACACAGTTCAACATAAACTTTAAAGCAGGTTGTACCCTTTCTACACTTGGTACTTACTACCACTTTCATCATCATCATCACCCTTACACCCGCCCGAGGTGAGGTCGCGTCTGCAGGTTCCAATCCTCCACTCCCGCCTATCCACCACTAGTGTCCCTTCCACCCCGCATGCCTTCATGTCCCTTTGCACCACTTGCTCCCACGTCCGTTTTGGTCTTCCTCTACTCCTGGTGCCCCCAATTACCCGCAGTCCCATAATGAGCCTAGTAAGTTCCTCCTCTCATCCTCATCACATGCCCATACCACCTTAACCTATTCTCTCTCATCTTTTCGGCGATGTCTCACACCCCCAAACTACCTCTAACATATTCGTTACGGTACTTAAAACGAACAACTATGCCATTTGCGTTCGCTGATTGGAATCCTATCCAAAAATTATTATAAATTGTATCCATTTTCTCCAACACCTGCATTTTTTTTTTTTTTTTTGCTGAACTCGAAGTGGTTTCAAGAAACACACTTTGAAAACCACTATGCTAAACCACTGAGATATCACACTGTTGGAGAGGCAGCAGAGGTCCTATTACAATTGCTAGCTAGATGTATACCAAGGAATTCTGAAAATTTATAAATATTTGGGGCACACATTTTGAAGTTTTCCCCTCTGATCCACCCTTGGTTCTAGCTCTCCACCCCTGCCTAGCTCCAAACTAGTCCCAAGTTTGTTTTGATTCTCCTCTACCTGATGAAAATGCGTTGCTTATCGTTTCCATCTGCCATTTTTTTTAAAGCTTTTACTTAGAGTGTATTAGTTTTTACTGCAAAGTAAAAGGTTATTCATACCAGTTTAAGCCTTTACTTTTTACTTCAAGTAAATGCTTAAACTTATACTTAATACTTTGCAAGACTTTACTTTTTTTATTCATATGGCCCAATATTGTACAGAAATTCTTTGTCTGCAATATCCATTACTAATCCTGTGTTAGGCACAGTGCACACAGGCGATTCTTGCTCGTGTGGGTGCTGCAGGGACATCATAGCAATTCAATGCACACATGTGGTGAAATGTCGCCAGTACACATTTTGCAACTGTCCAGGCGTGCCCTTTTTGCCTATCAAATCTCAAAACTAAGAAACCGCACTTACGATATCGACGGATGTGTGCACCACTCAATAGACCAAGAGGTACTACACGATCGGATTGCATGTGTACACTGTGCCTTATTCGATTCTTAAATGCATTCACCCTGCCAAAATCTTATTAACTACACTGCAAGACTTATTTGGCCAATATGGCAGTGGAAAAAACACTTTCATTCCTACACATGATACCATACAATTCCTAGAACCCTCAGCTATAATTCTTGTACCCCCCCCCCCCCCCCACAATACTAGTAATGGTGGGCTTGACTTTCCTTTGAGGACGCTGCCAAACCCTGACGTTGTGACGAAAGGGTTCCTTTCCGTGCCTGTACCATTGTACACTGTGAGTGGCTGTATGGCATTGGATACACCAGTTCTCGTCTGATCACTGAAGTTAAGCAATGAAACCCCAGATAGTACAAGCATGGGTGCATGATCGGAAGAGTTGCTACTATTACATAAATCATCATAACAGTGAAGTGTTTGTGCAGACACTGCATTACAACTATGCAGTGGATGGGGCTCTAACGACCATTGTAGTTGAAGGGCCCTGAAACACCAAAATAAACCCACGGACCATTGGACATACCAGTTCTCAGAAGATCACTTGGCTTACCCCCCCCCCCAAACTGTTAGTATAACGAACATGCCATTACATGTTGCAAGGGACCTTGGCTTTACTTCTAATCTGAACGATGATACACTTGGGGCTTCTCCCACCCAAAAGCCAATTCACCTCAAACCAATATCAAACCTAGAACAACTGAAGCAGAGAAAACGAGCATGCTACCTATCACACCCCACAGACAGGCGAAAATGCCACTTAGAATAGCGTTGGAAAATTTTTAAAGGAGTAACTAATACGTTAACTCTGTGCAGTGGCATAAAGCCTGGTTCTGTGGCACATGACACCAAAAGAAATTGTATTTTAGCAGATGGAATGCCACATAAACTGATTTCGTAGGAACTCAACTTTTTGCCATGGTAGCATGAAATCAACCAGTCTGCATTTCTTGCTTACAACTGTAACAAGCATTTCATTGGCATATCGATTTTCTTTAGAAGGAGATACTGTCTTCTAATTAAGGGGAAAGGGGAAGTGAAGGTGTTGAAAACATTGAAAGCAAACCAAGCAAGGGGTATCACCTTTTGTTTAAGTCATTTGACCTTTGACAGTCATTTTAGAAAAGTACTGAAGAAGAAAATCCCTAAAGTAGAAAAATCTGATCACATATACAGTAAACGATTACTGGGTAGCACACTCAGAAACTGTATCAATAGTTCTAGGATTGATAATGCAGTGAGGTGGGTTTATTCATTACAGCTAGAGGAGGCCCTGAGGGTACCTGCATGGCATATGATGGCATTCACATGGAAAAGATTGCTCTCTATGATGCAGTGCATAACTAAGGCAAAATTCCCTGGTGTAGGAGCTTGCCCCCTTTTTCAGCTACAAGGTCATTAGATCCCCACCCACTCTGTAGTTGTAATGCACAGACTACAGACACTACACCAGGGGTAGCCAACACAAAGGCTGCAGCCCACGAGGTGTCATGGCGTGGCAGGTGGAGCTAGCTCAGGATGAAGATAAAATTATTTAAAATATCACCCAAACAACATTACATCATGCGTTGGCTTCAACCAAGCCAGTGTTTGACCATGACCTTACATACTGGGAAGTGACAATGTGGTCAAAGCTGCAGCATGCTTGTTTGTTTCCTTGAATTCATTGAAAAAAAATTAGGTTCATTGGCTGGCAGAAAATATTTCTTAAATTTGGCCTGCCTGCTGAAAAGGCTGGCCACCCCTGCACTACACTAATGCAATGATTTTTTATTATTAGCGTTACTCAGTTTTCAAGTGCCCACCCATGTTATTGCTAGCTGGGTTAACTAACATTGCTTAACTTTCAAGATCAGATGAGCCAATGCAATAAGCTGCTCATTGTGGAAAGCCCTGGGTGAACAGTAGGCGTTGCAACATTAGCTGGCAACTGGCTGTGGCAAATCACTGCCCAGTATATTGCCCTTGTGCCCATTCAGAGGGACACGATGGGTACCCAACCCTGCCATAGGCAGGAAAAGGGATAGGAGTTGCTCATTAGGATTTATATGTGATTAGGTTTGAACTCTCCAACAAATGAAACATCACCATCCCCTTATCCCACCTGTGGCAAGGTTGGGTGTGCAGGTCCTAGCCCTCCCCTCTTGCCTATATCCCACCAGGCCTCCAACCACCCCACATACTATCATATCCTTATAGACAATCTGCTCCCATGTCTGTTTTGGTCTCCCCTGCTTAGGATGCTTCCAACCACTTGTATTCCTGTAACAAACCTAATGAGTTCCTCCTGACCTCTTCCTATTACATGTCCATACCAACTCAACCTACTCTAACTCAGCTTTTCTTCAATGTCCCACACCTCCAGGCAATTCACTGACAAATACTTTCTTAAAACAAATGACAATGGGCAAATGACTAAAACAATAGGGATTTTGCAAATAAACGTGAGGTGGGCGTTCCCAGACAAAAGAAGAAAATATGCCTGTGTTTTCGTCCTTCAGAGCCATCTGCTATCTCATGAGGACGATCAAAACAAAAATTAACGTCCTCTTTTCTCATCTACAAATGAGGTTGATTATGATTGGCTGCAAGCCGATGCATGCCCAGATAGCTCCAGAAGCACTTGATTGGCAGCCATCTTAACTTTAGACAAAGTGGAGAGGTCAAATTGAATAAACATGGAATAATCAATGAGGTGTATCATGCCATTATAAATATTCAGCATGGTAAATTTAATTTTAATAAATTCATATGACATTTTTAAAAACTTACTTCTAATTAATGATCTTGATATGTTGCTACAGTCAGCTCTTGTTATAACTAACCCAAAGGGGATTAAAAAATTCGTTCGTTATATTGAGTGTTCGTTATACCTCTAGGCAGAGCTGGTGTGAAATGGGTTCAGTGCCACAAATTAACCCTCTTCCTCGTCCTTTCAACTACCTCCTCATCTCCCACGGGCAGCCTCCTAAGGGGTTGACCGGTTATGGCTGCCTGGCTTACACCCCAACCCACAAACTAATAAGAAGAAATAAGTGGCTCTCCATTGGCCCAGTCTTGTGCCGAAGTGCGAGCCTGGTTCATCACTTTCGCCAGAACTCGGCCTCACCTTTACAAAATGTAAAATGCATTTGCTTACAAGAGGCCACACAAAATGTTTGTTGTTGAACCTGATTCTGCGAAAGTTCGCACCAGCTCTGCCAATGGGCCTTGTTTTACACACTGTTTTTGGTCCCAGGCAGTTTTCGTGGATTTCTAAGACTTCTAGTGGTTTTTACTTAAATTTGCTCGCAAAATTTTTTCCCAATGTCACAAAAGAATATTCTTTGTCTCTCACCTACGACATCCAATAGCAGTTTGAGTAGGAGGCACAACTACGCCAGACACACCCGTATTCGTATTTGGAGTGCCTAATTCGTGTTTCATTTCAACGTCCCTATTGTATTGTTTTAACTGTTGCTAACTGTCACTAGATGGCGCTAAATTACACGCGACGGATATATGCAAAATTAATTTATGGTAGCAGAGACGAAATTGCAGGGGACGATTTCATAGCTGATAATAGTCTTTCGTTTAACTCATCGCGTTTATTTGTAAAATCCCTAATAGGCGATACCCCTTGTTAATTTGCTCTCAATGTCTTCTTTTCCACACCTTCATTTTCCCTACCCCTCTTGAATTGGAAAGCTATATCCCCCATTTTAAAGAAAATCAACCAACCTTGAATGCCTTCCTGGGTTGGTTAGACTCTGAACAACGGACCACAGATAAAAAAGCATAGGGTTGCAGCTTTGCCTGGCAACCGGCTGCAGAAAAACTATGACCAATATATCACCCTTGTGTCCACTGAGAGGGACAAGATGAGTACCCGATCCTGCCATAGGCAGGAAAATGGTTAGGAGTTGCTTTTGTTTTGTTTTTTGAGGGGGAAGGGGGGGGGAGTGCAAGTTAGACACTTACCACAGGCGCTTCATACACCCGTTAGCCACTGACTCTTGTGTACTAACGTAAATTATACTAACCTTCTTATGTCCAGTTCTTTGATTTCTGGGAAAGTATAATGTCCCAATTTCACGTCTTTCGCAGCTGGACGGCAGCCTTCATATCGATCAGCTGGTATGTCACGTCTGTAGCCTTCCAAGTTTGATAGGCACTCCCGAGTAATTAAAACATTCGCTAGGATGTCACAAGAAATTGTTATTTTCACATATATCTATACTGTACTGAAAGAAATTACAACTTTATAATAATACCTCCTTTGCGCTCAGTAATCTTAACGCATTTATCGTTTGTCCCTGGACATGTTGTGGACCAGTGATAACGCCAATCAAGTTCCTCACCACAACCGGGTTGCGTGCTTGTACATCGATAACACCAGACAGCTTGACCAAGACGATAGCTGTCTAGAAAAATTTAAATACAATTCGATATAATTGCCCTATAAAAACACCTTCAAATATCAGTGTACGTTTGTCAAAATAATTTTACCAACTGTTCTCTGACAATGTTAGTTGGCCCCCATAATATCCTCTAACGAACATTTTTATGACTGCGGCATCACAACCGTTATGCAGAAATCAAACGACTAACCATCTAGAAACAGTGTTTGGGCCCAATGTACCCAATTAACCCTCTGTCCGTCAAAGGTAGGGCCAGTGCCCATTTATGTCTGAGCGGGAAAACTATTTGGACGGTAGTTTTGCCGGTAATCCTGTATTTTAACGGTCGGAATTATTTCGTCATTGTTAGCAGATGAAATGTGGCGCTTCGGTCGGTATAACTTCGTAAACATACTTGTACCAGCTACTCGCACAGCATAAATCACAAGCTTCCAGTGAAAATGACGAGAACTGGAAAATAAATTAATGAAGTTCATTGCCTAATATCTCGCCAATCATTTCCATTAATGTCAGCGATCCAAACTATTTCAAAACAATATCATGTGCAGCAGGCCCTGGAACGAGTATTTTTACGAAGCTATACCGACCGAAGCGCCACATTTCATCTGCTAACAATGACGAAATAAATCCGACCGTTAAAATACAGGATTACAGTTTTGCCAACGGCCTGCTGATCTAATGCTATATACAGTCCATTCGTTAGACCACTTTCCCTCCAACAATATAAGGGCGAGCTCCTTCATCAACGAATTTTGAAGACGCCCATGTATGCTCCTTTACGTGCTGGCGATATAGTCCATCCGACGGAAGACGCTCCCATCCTTTAATCGGGAAGAAGCAAGGATTAATCCTGCAACCACGGCCTAACTAAAAGACAGCAGAATGTCCACCGAATCACCAAGACACATACACAATGCAATTTGATGGGTCTACAGTAAAGCGGGCTTCGCAACGGGAACGTAAACCGTATTTTGTGCAGAGGGGAGTGGCGACGGGTACTTCATGTGGTGGAGGTGCGCTCCTATTGGTCAAACGGCTTACGTTTAACGGGAAAGTTGAATTTTTTTCAACTTTCCCGGCCGTTGCCGTTCTCGTTCCCGATGTTATTGAGATGCGGGCTTAATATTGTGCTAATAAGCCATACTCTCTAGTTGATTACACTGTCAGCCGGTGATGGGGACTATGAAGTATAGTAGGATATCACGCTACTGTCAAACGCGACTATCCCACAGCAATTAAAATTACAAGATTTTAAAATTCTCCGCGGTTGCATTGAATGACAACGCCCTAATCATGATTCAGGCCGTACTCAGTTGTTTCCCGAAACGAGCCAGTAAACCACCACGCCTTTCGGATCGTTGTGGATAATCTAACATAGTTCTCCGAGAAGAATGGCATATTTAACATTCGTAAGAGAAAATTATAATCAAAATACGAACATGGCATGCCGTTATGTTATTACAGCAAGCATAGAGGAATATACCAGCTGCCTATTTCATAAGTTCCCATTTTTACAACAGGTTGAATATTATAATAGAAAACATGAAATCAAATTATGTTACCTACTTGTTTCTATAATGCAGACGCTTAATATAAATGCTAGTACAAGAATAACAATTCGAAGTTCCATGATTTTAAAAAGTTCAAGCAGTTTCTCGGAGATCAAACAACGCTAAAATTTCCAATAAAGGGAATTCAAGGCAAGTCTTTCACCTGCTACATAACGCGACACCTTTCGATTGTAAGTGCATACTGTGTATATCCGGCA
>JAAFCE010009058.1:2236548-2249119 GCA_013389805.1 Trigoniulus corallinus
CTAATATGAAGGCTGTCCTTTATACACCCCCACGTCAGTCTTCCATGAAACCTATTTTTCGATTTTCCAAGATGGATGAAGCGATGCATGCATTTGTTCGTCAAGGAAAGTTGGGCAATCCACTAGTTCAGCCATTTTAAATAAGGAAATGCCATGTTTAAAATTTTGGAGCGTTTCGATAAATATTACTCCTTGGATGTTCGTGGGAAGCATGATAAGGTTTCACTTGATCGTTTAAAACCAGCCTTTTTCTCTACCCAAGACATCGAGGATTTCTCAGTGGACGACACTACTACTACAACAAAACAGTCATCTTTACCTTCTATGCTTACACGTTCGGGTGCATGGGTACATTTCGCTACACCGCTTGTTTCTTCTTTTTTCTAGCATGGGGGTAATGTAGTGAGCCATGTTGCGGCAGTCACTACAACTGCATTTTGCACATGCATTTGTTGACCTGCTTTGTGTGCATGGTGCACGTTCTAATTGCATGCATTTTCTATTCTAATTTTTGAATTGTTTTTTTGAATAATTTTTGAACAGTTTTCCAGCAGTTGTCGTTTTTCATATGGTGAGTGAGGAAGTGAAGCATTTGAGCTGGTAGGGTACAACTTTTAGTGTTTGAGTGATTATTCATCGTCATCTATAATTTATTATTTAATTGATACAGTTAGTTCAAGAATCGTTTATTAAAAGGTTCTTAGTTGTTTTTAATTGGAGTTTGAATTTATAATGTGTATCAAAGTAAGAAACGCTGAAGACTTTATACAACGTCAGCCAAAATTATATTTGGCATCACAGTGAACACACAGCCACACAGGTTACACATGTGCTCAGCAGACAAGAGACAAATTCGGGCATCTGCATTTGGAACTACAGTCAAACTTGGATATAACACACACCTTCGGGACAGCTCATGTCTGCATGTTATAACCGAGTGTGCATTATAACAGAAGCAATGCTAAATGATGCCAAAGCTATGTTAACTGAACAATTTTTATGAGCCAAAGCTATGGTAACTGAACAATTTTTATGAGCCAAAGCTATGGTAACTGAACAATTTTTATGAGCCAAAGCTATGGTAACTGAACAATTTTTATGAGGTTCTTGCACCATTGTGGGTGTTAAAGTATTTGTTCATGAGTGCATGAATCGATAATTTAGATAAGAAGCTTTTCCATATAGGCCTTATTTCATAATAAGAATATAATTTTTATTCCACTAAAATTCTATTAAGATTGAATATAAACCTTAAGGAAGTGTAGTGAGTCGCATACGTCATCACATGACATATGCGACTTCACAGCATCGCGTGCAGATTTTGAATTTAAATTTAACTTCTTAAATTCTAAAAATCTTTAAAAACTTTAGAATGACAAAAATAATGAATTAGTAACTAGTCAGTTCCTCATTACTTATGTGTACGGACGCATTGTACATCAACTCCTTCGGATCTAATCTACTTTTCATATTCAATTAATATATATTTAAATAATTTCATTAGCATAACTTAGACACATAGTGCTTACTCACAGCATAGGATTATTTACAATTAAAATATTATTATGTTCAACCTAACGAAGTCCTTCTGAATCATTCTCTCATTCATTCATTCATCTATTGGAGTCAAGATAAAACAAACGGTGGTGGAACCAGGGTCATCTTCCACCACAGAAGTAAGACAATGTAAACCCGAGCAATAGACATGTAACTCCGGCCAATAAAGGTGTGAGTCTTAACAATAGTGATTCGATTCCTGTCAATCCCACAATTAATACCTTGCCTACATTATACAATTCCTTCTTCCTACTTTGGTCTAGTTTCCACAAGGTTAGTCAAAATACAAAGAAAAATAAAATAAAAAAATTCAACTAATGATTACTAACATATCTAACTGGATCCAAGCTAAAATAAAACTAATTCTATGATAAAACGAAATCAATACCATTATAATCATTAGTCCGATTTGAAAGTGAAATTTCTCCAAACAATCAAGCGGTGATGGGCAACTAATTCACAAGACAGGCTTTTGTTCTATAATCGACAACAAGAATCAATTTCAGCAGGTAAACAACAAAAGTTAGCAAAGGAATATAATTCTCTTAAAACAATTGGTAGCCACCTGAAACAAATAAAACATGATAGATGATTTCTTCTATAACCTTAAGATTGAAATTAAAAATTTATCTTTGAGCTGGAGTTTTTATTATAAAATCATGTCAATTTCCGATATGCTAGCAATTAAGGCTAACTTTAAAGGGTTCTTTATCTTTTCTTCATCTTCTTCTTCTCGCCATATTCCATCCACAAGAAAAGCAGTTCAAAATACTTCTGTACCATAGGTACTTTTAAGGGATGCAATAAGGAAAACATTTTTCCTACCTCTGGCTCCACTGGTTGACTTTGCCGTCTGGTCACACTGGTTGACGTCATCGAGTGATGTGAAAATGGCTGCCGTCGTTGGATTACACGTTTCGGTGAGTGGTGGTTTTAAGTTCTTTTGTTTGATTTTAATTCTCTTTTTATTTTTCCTTTGACGAACGTTGTTTGTTTTGTTTCAGAATTAGCAGTCTTGAGGTGTTGAACGATGGTTTAACCCTTCACTTAGTCCTTTCACAGCGGTCACAGTTCGCTCGTTGGAGATTAAGGTTGTTGGTAAGTATTTATTTTCTTTTCGTTCCTTATTTATTGATTTTTGTTCTCGTTTTGCCTTTTAGTTTTTCATCTTTCCTTTGCTAGGATTCTTTTGCTTTCTTTCCTCTTGTCCTCTCTTACAAGAGAAAATTTGTGTCTTCTCCTTGTTGTCTTCCTCCTACTTATACCTTCTCTTGGGGGGCATTAAATTCTTAATAGTGGGTTGCCGTCCCAATTCCTTGGAAGAAGGAATTGTTTTATGGTTATTGCTTTCCTTAGTCGGGGGGGTTAATAGTTTCATAGCTAGGGTAGCTTAATGCATTTATTATTTATATTTTTCTCTGTTTTATTTCTAGGCTTTCTGAAGTTTTCCCTTCCCATGGGTATCAGGTTTCTGACATGTGTTAGGGACACTGAAGGGCGTTTTCAATGGTAAGTTTCTTTATTATTTAGTATAAACTTTCTTTATTTTCTTTTCCATTTCTTGCTTATTTCCCTAGCTAGTTATTTCCCTAGCTAGTTATTTTTCTTTCCCTCCTTTAAGGGTTCCTTTATTGTCATTAAAAGTTTTACAATTTTTCCTTTCTAGGTTGCAGAGTAAGCAAAGGGGCCGAATTATTTAATCTTCAACTGCCGAAGGACCATTGTAACTCTTGTAGAAATAAAGAGATCCTCCAATTAATCGCTACATTGCTCTCCCTCACTGTTATGCAACATAAGAGAAGCAATGCTAAACGGTGTGTGTTATAACAGAAGCAATGCTAAATGATGCCAAAGCTATGTTAACTGAACAAAAATATGCTAATTTACAGATGTATTCAAAAAGTCGACCTAGACTTGTATACTTCAAGATGCACACACTTGCAGTCAGCTGCAAATTTTTTGCCAGATTCCACACTGCTGAGAATTTTATCCTTTTATCATCATCATCTCACCCTTCTCCCGCCTGAGGCAGGGTCTGGCCTGTGGGTTCTAATCCTCCATTCCCCACCTATCCCCCACCAAGTCCCCTTCCACCCTACATGCCACCATATCCCTGTGCACCATCTGCACTCACGTCCGTTTTGGTCTTCCTCTACCTCTGGTGCCCCCAACTACCTGCAGTCCAACAATGGACCTAATAAGCTCCTCCTCTCACCTCCTCATCACATGCCCATACCTCAAACGCTTCTCTCTCATCTTTTCCACAATCTAAAATCGTGGATATTTAGAGTTCTATTGTGGATTCAATTCGAAATAATTGACTCATATGTTTTGGTATACAAAATGTTTACCTCGTTTTAAATATTGTTAAACTATTTGCATAATAAATGACAATTGTGGCTAGTTCATAAAAAAATTCTTGATGTCACTCAGGTTAATTGGCAATTATATAATTATTTGTGAGTTTTAAAATTATTTTCACTGTTTAGCATTTCTATAGATGTTTTTTAATGCAATATATATGATAATTTCTTAATTCTGAATATATTTTAGCATTAAAAATCAAAATTTCTCTTTGGGGTAAAAATTAACCCCACCTTGTAATGAATTTCGAAAATCGTTTCCTTGTAGACGGAAAGTTAAGATTAACATAAATCTTTTTCAGTTTCCCAAAGAAATTTATTAAAGAAATTTAGAAACTTAACATCTACTATCAAAATGTGAGAAGCATATGTGCAAAAAGTGTGACTTTCTTAGCAAATGTTATCTCTACAGACTTTGATATTATTGCCCTGATGGAAACTTGGCTTACTCCTGAGTTTAGTTCCCTAAATTACTGTCCCTCAAATTTTGTGATGCACCGGATGGTCCGTACTTCTCAGAGATTGGGGGGGTGGTTTGCTGATAGCTTACAACCATTGTCGGTTTCCATGTAAATGTGTCCGTATTGCAGAATTATGTTTGGATTAATATACATTAGGTCTCTCCTTTTTTCAGGGTGCTCTGCAGGGAATATTCTCTTTATCCTCATTCTTGGTTATTTCCCTCCCTGTTTGACAGTTCAGCAAATTCAGCAGTTGTTGGGAGACTTAGCAGCTAAGGCTATACATTATTCTCCATTAATTATTCTTGGGGACTTCAATGTTCCTGATTTGGACTGGTCAGGTTCTAGTCCACTATTTACTGGCACGGTTGGTGTTGGTAAAGCACTGGCTTTATCTTCCATGATTGAGTTTTTGAAATTAGTGCAATTTAATAGAGTGATTAACCATAGGGATCGCCTGTTAGATCTGTGTTTGTCAGATGTGCAGTGTAAGGTGAATTTAACTGCTCCATTATCTGTTGTGGATTTATACCACCCTCCCTTACTGATTTCTGTCCAAGTGATAGGTAAGTTAGAAAAGCCAACTGGTAGTTCATATATCAATTGGCAGAAGGGAAATTATATTCAGTTATTTCATTATTTGGCAAATGTGAATTGGCATCCGATTATTGATGCTGACCATCCTAGGGAGGCTTGCAAGATATTCTTTTCAATTATTAAAAAGGGGGTTACACTTTTTGTGCCACTTGCTTACCCTCGGGAGAATTCCCAGGGCTTTCCCTTTTGGTTTAGCAAGGAATTAATTTCTGCTCTGCATTGCAACAGGAAATGGTATTGTCGAAATAAAAAAAAGCCCTCCCTTTCCTTCTATGCTCGTTTTTCAAAAGCTAGAGCTTTGGTAAAGCAATTAATCACACAGGATTGTCTTAAATTTTTATCCTACCTTACAGGCAAATTACATTCTCCACAGACGTTTTTGAAACTTTATCGTAGGTATACTGCTAAACATGATCCTGAGATTATCCTGCACTCAAATAATTCTCTTAAATCTGATCCAGAAGAGATTTGTGATGAATTTTCTTCAGTGGGAGGGGGTAGCAACTCTTTGGGGGATGCTAGTCAGTCTTACCCATATGTACTTCCTGAGGCTTTAGACATTTTACATGTAGACAATATGGGTATTGAGGAGGTTTCTCAAGCCATCAGAAAATTAAAGCCCTCCTTTGTGAGAGGGCCTGATATTTTTCCTTCAACGTTAATAAAAGCATATAACGATGTGTTAGCACCTGTATTAGCATTGATTTTCACAAAGTGTATTAGATTTAATTATTTACCTATTTATTGGAAATCAGCACATACAATCCCATTACACAAATCAGGGTCAAAACATTTATGCCATAATTACAGACCTACCTCAATTTTATCACCATTTGTAAAGATATTGGAGATTATATTGTGTAAACGGATTAAAGATTGGAGTGGTTTATTCCTGGATGAGAACCAGCATGGGTTTTCGACAGGGTGATCCACAGAAACTAATCTCCTCTGTCATATTTCTGCTGTGCAGGATGCTTTTAGAAATAGATCACAGATGGATGTCATTTATTTAGATCTTACACAGGCATTTGACCGTGTTCCTATAGATCTTTTGCTTTGGAAACTTAAAAAGTATGGCTGCTCATCTATGTTGTGTGCATTTTTGAATAATTATTTGACAGAACGCCTCAATTTTGTTAAAATAGGCCATTATATATCATCTAATAGTTACTCATTGAGATCGGGAGTTCCCCAGGGAAGTGCAAACAGTCCGTTATTGTTTTCTATACAGTAGAACTCCAATTTTCCGAACTCCTATCATCCGAATCGCCAATTATCCAAATCGCTTTCAGAATTTTAGAAAAAAAAATTATGAGGAAATGTACTGCGATTTTCAAAACAATGTGCGACTTGGCTGCCTGAAAATGGATCCTGACAGTCAAACAGCTTACTTTGACTGAGATGTTCAGCAAGCAATGACTTCCATTTACAGTATGGTACACCTACACGTCTCATTTTCTCCCATTTAGACCCTTTTTTTCGGAAAAAATCCAATTATCCAAATTTTTGATTATCCGAATGGGGTCCGGTCCCAATTGCCTCGGATAATTGGAGTTCTACTGTATTTATAAATGACCTGTTTACTTCAGTGTCAGCTCCAGTTACATTGTCGGGGTTTGCTGATGATTTAAAAATGGGTAAAGAGATTGTGGCAGCTGAAGATGTGACATCACTGCAGGCTGGTTTATCTCAGCTTGAGTTATGGATGACCACTAACAGATTATTTGTAAATCAAAAGAAGACATTTATAATGTCATTCACATGCCGGCATTCACCTCATTTATTTCATTATTATTTTACTAACAGTATCCCAGTCCCTCGAGTTAATGTAGTGAAAGAGCTCGGAGTACTCTTGGATCAAAAATTATCCTTTGCTGCTCATTCCCGACAATGTCTTCTGGCATTGCGTCGATGTGCATTTGCAGTTGCCAATTTGGGGAAATATTTAGGAATCAGAGGTTAAAAAGTCATTTATTTCTGGTCTTAATTATTCCTAACGTATTATATGCTTCTACATGCTGGACTGATTGTGCTCCTACTCTTATGGCCCCTATTGGTAAACTGTATAATAGGTTGTTACTGGGAGAAAATGCTGTGGCCCATAAAACCAGACTAAAATTAAATAGGTCACATTGTGGAACGGGAGAAGGTTCTTCATCTATTTCTAAATGTCACTCAATTGGCATGTTTCCTTTTGATAAGATTATAAAGTTCCGTAAACTTTTGCTCCTCTACTGCATATTTTCTGGTAAGATTAAATCTATTCAACTACTTGCAAACCTCAAATTTCGAGTTCCTGCAAGAAATGGGCATTTACAGCATCTCTTTGCACATCTTCCACATTTGCATCACCCAATAGCTGAAGCACAGATTTTATTTAATGAGTTAAATCTTTCGTTGGATGATCTGTTATTAACTGAGAAACAGTTTAAACGTTCCATATTAGCTAAATTGATATTCTCATTTTAGAGGTGACAGGTTTTGGGGCTAAAATTTGGGGCAGTTTGTAACATCACATTTCCAAATTCCCTTTCCCACCCAACCTCCTAAAGGATTTCCTGTTAGGTTTAGTTTCTCATAGATGTTGGTGGTGGTGGTGGTAAATTAAATTAAATTAAAATAAACCTATTTTCTTTAACATCAACAAACTTCTTTTATGTGGTTGTACATTTATTTTAATTCGTTATTTTGGAGTTATGCAAATTTTAAAAATTATGGAGCGTATCCCTCATTTTTCCATAGACTTATAGTCTCATTTTATGCAAATTCTTTTTATGCAATTTTCTGAGGAACATATCCTCTGCATAAAAAGAGACCTGAGGGTACTAAACAAACCACTTCACAACATAAATGGCAATGGAAATGTAACGGGGAATGCCAAGGTTAACACAACAGAAGGAAAGTAGCAAAAGCGATGTAGGTTTTAACTGGAGGTATACAAGTGTGGCAAGATTTTTAAGACATTAGTTGTAACAAGGAGTCTAATACAAGGAGTGATAGCTCCACCCTTTTCATGTCCTCATACCGAAAGAGCGCCACCTAGTAGATGGTTTGCTGAAACTACTTCTTTACATGTATTAGCTTGCATATTTACAACTATATAAATAATAATTAGAATGATTTAAAAGTAGTTATCAAGTACCAGGTGTATATATATATCACATTCAGCATCATCTCACCCTTCTCATGCCTATGATAGGGTTGGGTCTACTTGTTCTTATCCTCCACTCTCACCTATCCCCCTCCAAGTCCCTCTCCATCCTGCACGTCTCCAAGCCCTCTGCACCACCTGCTCCCACATCCGTTTTGGTCTTCCCCTATGCCAGGTGCCCCCAATCACATGGAGACACATAATGGACCTAATACGTTCCTCCTCCTCTCTCCTCATCTACCATCCTACCGTCTCACCTACCATCTATCCATCCATCCTACAATATCAACCGCTCCTCCCTAATCTTTCCGTGGTGTCTCCCACTCCCAAGCTACCTCTAACGTAAACATTTCAGAAATATATATATATATCACTTTAGGATATATCACCGGGATGGAGCAAAGGAGTAGTAGTGTGTGCTGCTGTAAATTGCTCAAACTCCATGAAATCAACTCCAGCACTCCATATCAGGGTCACATCAAGTCCCCCTCCACCCCACATGCTTCCGTGTCCCTTTGCACCACCAGCTCCCATGTCCGTTTTGGCCTTCCTCTATCTCTGGTGCCCCCAATTACCAATGACCCGAAGTCCCACAATGGACCTAATAAGCCCCTCATTAAATGCCCATACCACCTCATCCAGTTGCGGCATCTTTTCCATAATGTCTCACCCCCAAGCTACCTCTAACGTAATGATTTCTAATTTGCCAGATCGTGACACCCCACTCATGTAGCATACCATTCGCATCTCAGCCACTTGCATTTGCCATTCATGATTCTTCCTAACTGCCAAACACTGAGCCAAACAGCATAGTGAGCCTGATGACGGTTCTGTAAATGTTACCCTTCGACTTTATTGGGACCCGGTGGTCGCACAGGACCCCACTTGCCTGTCTCCACTTCAGCTATCCTGCATTAATCCTATGGGTCACGTCAGAATCTATTTCTTCACTGCTCTGGAAAACTGATCATATATAAAGACACTCTCGCACCACTGGAATTCCCTTTCCCCCACAACGAATCTCACCTCCTTGCCCCTGGCCGCTAAAATTCAAAGCTAGGTGCTCAGTCGTCTTCATGTTCACCTTAAGACCCCCTCTTTCCATTGCTATCTTAATGTCTTGTAGTAAGTGTATATATAAAGAACTTATTTTTTCCATTAAAAACATGTCAAACTGAGCAATTATTTATATGTTCAAATTAGAACAATCAAAGAAAGCGCATAATTGCATGTTTAAGACGCTTGAAATACATGTAGCATCTGTGTTGTAGCAAACCATCCACTTGGGGCGCCACTGTACAAAACTATGACACAAAAGTCAATGGGAAAGGGGCGGAGCTGGTATTCCTTATAGACTCCTTGGTTGTAAGACACGCAATGTGTGGAGCGGTAATTGGTGTGTTGTCTGAGTGGTAGGAGTGGTAGAATACCCAATGCTCCAACACTTAACACTTATGTGGATTAAACATGTCTTGGTTCCATTGGTGAATGCTGATGAATACAATTGATGATAATGAGGAGTTATCCAATTGACCAATAACTAATAACTACTGTATAGTAATGGGATGGTGGGAGATATGGCACGTCCATGAGGACAAGTGGCCGATGACGCGTCCTTCTCCTTCAAGTGCTGCCACCCAAACCCTGCTCAATGCCTTTGTCTTCCTTGTCCATCTTCCCACCCAAAGCCATGTGCATGCATGAACCAACAGACATTCAGGCGTCATACACACCAGTAATCAATATCAAAAACAAAACACAGAATATATTATAAATAACAACACAAAAAAAAAACAAAAGCAACATATAGCGCAAAAAATGCAAAGTGCAGCTATGTTGGCGTCTGGAGAAGAGAGGAGTGAGGATTGAGTATGTCATGCTGTGGTCTGCTCCCATTATGCAAACAGCATACGTTTAACAGGCAAGATGAAAGTTGGTCAACTTTGCCACCCAATTACATTTGCCATTCATTGTTCATGGTTGTCAGGGAGTTTTGTGTTCCCATTATGGGAATATGAAATACAGAATTGGATATGGGATTAGTGGAATGTGGTAGAAAACCTAAAAAGAGTTTCAGTTTTGCATTACACATAGTGGGATACACACAGTGGCAGCACCAAATCCATTGCCGCCATTTTTTATACAACAATGTGGCATGCACATTCGTGAGAAATTCCCATATCTGGTTTGCATATAATGTGAACCAAGCCCCATTGACGTCAATATGCTAAGAAAAATGATGTTAACTTTTTGCAACGCATGTGCAGATTGATTTACGTCTTCTTTCTTTAGTGAATGTAAATTGTTGTCTTGTAGTTACTTTACTGAAAGAATTGAAAAATAAAGAAACAAAAATTGAAAATCTGTAAAAATGAGGAATGCTTTTATTTAATTAAAATACAAGAAAAACATATAACCAAAACAAACCACACCCCCTTCTCCACACACCAATGGATGGAATCTAGAAAGAAGATACTCCTGAAAACAAAAAGCTGGAAACTCTGATCCATTTCAACATTAACCCCATCATCATCATCATCATCATACCCTTCTCCAGCACGAAACTGGGTCGGGTCTGTGAGTTCCAATCCTCCACCCCCGTTGATCCCCGACCAGGCCCCCAACCACCCCACACACACACCCATGTCCTTCTATACCACCTGCTCCCACGTCCTCTTTGATCTTCCCCTCCCCCTGACGCTCCCGACCACCTGCAGTCCCATGATGGACCTAACCAGCTCCTCCTCTCCCCTTCGCATCACATGCCCATACCACCTCAATCTGTTCTCCCTCATCTTTTCCGTGATGTCTCCCACCCCTAGACTACCTCTAACATGTTCGTTTCGGATCCTGTCAGCTCGTGACACCCCACTCATGAAGTGCAGCATTCGCATCTCAGCCACCTGCATTCTCCTTTCATGGTCCTTCCTCATGGCCCAACACTCTGAGCCATACAGCATAGCTGGCCTAACCACAGTTCTGTAAACTTTGCCTTTTACCTTTATAGGCACCTGGCAGTCACACAGGCCTGTCACACTTGCCTGTCTCCATTTCAGCCAACCTGCCTTAATCCTACTAGACACATCTGAGTCTATTTCTCCATTTCCTTGGAACACTGATCCCAAGTATCTAAACTCCTGCACTGCTGGTATCACCTCATCTCCTGAGCATACCTCACCTTCTGGCCCCTGACCACACCAGTTAAAAGCTAGGTATTCTGTCTTTTTCATAGTCACCTTCAGGCCCCCTTTCCCATTGCTACCTGGATGTTTTGTAGGCCCTTTTGGGCCTCCTCATTGGACTCTGCAAGCTTTCCCACATCATCAGCAAATATCAAACACTGGGGGGCCCATTCCCCTACTCCCATCATCAGCTCATCCATGGGTAGAGTAAATAAGTATGGTCTCAGTGCTGACCCTTGGTGTACACCCACCTGCACGTTGAAGCTTTTTGTGTTACCCCAAGCCATCCTCACCCTAGTGATAGAGCCATCATACATATCCTGCACTATTCTAATGTGACCTTCATCTACCCCTTTTCTTCTTAGCACATTCCATACTACCTGTCTAGGAACGCTATCATAAGCCTCCTCTAGGTCAAAGAATGTTGCATGGAGGTTCTTCTTTGCTGCCCTATACTTTTCTATCATCTGCCTAAGGATAAATATTGGCTCCATTGTAGACCTACCAGGCATAAACCCAAATTGATTTCCCTGGACCATAGTGCATTTTCTGAGGCGGCCTTCAATGGCTCTTTCCCACAGCTTCATAGAGTGACTCATTAGCTTGATGCCTCTATAGTTTCCACAATCCTGGGCGTCACCTTTGCCCTTGAACAGTGGAACTATCCAGCTCTCCCTCCATGCTTATGGCATTTTGTCTCCACTAGCTATCTTATTGAAGAGCTGTTACTCCTATGGCCCCCAGGGTATGCTAAACCTCCATGGGAGTCTTATCTGGGCCTACTGCTTTGCGTCCTTTCATCTTTTGGAGGGCCCTAACTGTTTCTTCCTCTGTCACCCTGTTGACTGCCTCTGAGGGGCCTGGGTGGCTCTTAATAGTCCTTTCCTGGTTGGCAGCATTTAAGAGGACATGACAGGTTATTTCTGATGGTTGAAACTCTACCACTGCTATCCTTGACCATTATGGCCCTGGTAATGTCCTTACTTGATTTTAACATTAACCCCAAAAGTAATAAATTAAAATCATCACAGAAATAAAAACCTAAAAAAATTTAACCCCTGAAGGATAGGGCAGCAAAACAATGGTAAAATAAAACTTACTCCTTGAAGCAGTTCAGAAATTATCAGTACTATTGGAAGATAAAGCATAAAAAATTAAAACAATAAAAAATAAATTAAGAATCTTGAAATCAACTTACTTCATATCCTTCAGACAATAGAGACTAAAGAAAACAAAATATCAATTAAAGATATCACCTTA
>JAAFCE010009058.1:2249129-2282016 GCA_013389805.1 Trigoniulus corallinus
TAATTAATTAATAAGATTTAGGTCACCTTTTAAATGTTTTTTAATCTAAGATTTTTTGTTGTCTCCCTCCTTCAAGATAAATATTCTCCAGATGTTTTCAATTAAGACTTCCTAAAAAGTTATTCTCCCCATGTGAGAAAATTCCAAAGTGAATGTTGTTAATTGCAGAGATGTCTTTAAGAAGATCTCCAGATGTTTAAAAAAAATTTAATGTGGATGTTATTAATTAATTTATGTTTGGATATTTTCATAGATGCTTTGGGCACTTCATCTTTGGGCCTTTTTCTTGAGTAAATTTTTTGATGGTTCCTTTCCATTGCTTTTTGGTGAAGCAGTTGACAATCCTCCCCTTAAGAATCTTTTTAGTATTAAATGGATTCTTCTTTCACTGGTAAATAAAATTAATTTTTTATTTTTAATGAAGTGGAAAGACAACATGATATGATAAAAAATAATGAGATACAACCAATTATAATGTAAATTACAAAGGTAAGTGAAAAGCTAAACAATGACCCAAAAGGATTCATTAGTATCGACCAGAAGCTATTTCCTGGGGCTGAGGTTGATTTTCCAGAAGTACTGGTAACATTTGGTTGAATTAATTTGATTAGGGGGTCAGAAAGGCAGAAATCCACACTTTCACATGATTTGGCATATTTGTATTTCAAGCACAATAATTCTCTAATGCATTTTATGTTTGCTTTAAACTGAATTGAGATTTCCTTTTCTTTGGTTTCTAAATTTATTGTTGGAGTAAGTAGCATTATATTTGGAAATTCTACTTGGGCCATTCCTGATTCACATGAACTCAGAGCAGTCAAGTAAAGTACTGCAGGTGTTAGGCAAGTGTAAGAACCTTTTACTTCTTTAATTCTTATGATAGATGGACAAACCATCTTGGTAGTTACTTTAAATTTGTAATTGTGTAGAGATAAGTGTACTACAAGGGGACTACTGGTTAAGGCATTAGACATTAATTGTGCACCAGGACCTATTAAAAATTTCTGGAAATGGTAACTTTTTGGCAAGCGTTGACTGTATTTTTCTACTAGGGTATCCATATAGCTCTTAATATGATTACAATGTAGTACTTCTTCATAAAATCTACAGGTTACCATCTTTTCATCAAAAATGAATTCCTTTGACCATCGTGATGAGGGTATGCACATCACCTATTTCTCCATACTTGGGTCTTCCTTCGTGAGACACTTTATCAAGATAGGCAATATAGGGGTCTGCTGCATTTTGTATTACTGCATGGGATTGTAATTCCACTGATTGGGCATAATTTCCTTCAATTGCAATTTGATAGTATTATCAGATAGAAACATGCTGTCTTGTATTTTTAAGGAGGTAATGGTATTGTTTCTGTCTATGATTCTTATTAATAAGATGGGTTTGCAGGAGTATCCTTCAATGCTACTTACTGTGTATGTATGTTGGTAGATAGGTTTTAAGTACCATCTATAAAATAAGCAAGCTTGGCTATCTATTATATAACAGCTTGTTGATCCTGAATCACCAGATATGCAATCTGTTATTCCTGGCCATTCTCTAAATTCTTCTGTAATTGAACTGAAAGTATATCCTCGATAGCAATGACTTCCCCATCCACAATATTGATTTTGGGGGTGAGCTGTGGCAGCTAGTTTTTGCATATTGACTGGGAATGTAAGGTAAAGCATTTTAGTCTTCCAAAAGCAAGGTAATTCTGTGTACACTAATTCTATAGTGAAAATATAATTTCCTTCTTTGTCTTGTATTGTGAGACATGCTCCATATTGTAGGATTTGAAGGGTTAACTTAGCCTGGGTGGTAATGGAACAAGCTTGATTGTCTCCTTCCCCTTTACAAGTTAGTACTTCAGATTGAATAATGGAGTTTGAGTTACATTGGAGATCTATGGCATCTGTGGTAGTCATGAATATGCATATTAAGCTGAGAAGTACCACACCAGTGTTTCTGAATTGAACCCTTTGGTTCATCTCATTGATTGTTCGTTGAAGGTGAATTATATTTTTACCTACAAAATCTCCAGTAATGACTCCTAATGCCATGGAAAATTTTAAGGTACCTTTTCCCAATCGGTACGTTATATAGAGTATAGAGATAAGCGTTTTAAGGACATAAACTAGAGCTTTTATAATAACTTTCAAAAATACAATTATAAGACCTAGGATGATTATTATGAAGCCATAAATGATATATTGTATTTTACTAGGTAAGCAATGTATATAATTAAAGATATCTATGCAAAATAAACAATTTATAAAGGGGCAGAATGATTTCCCATCTATCTCAAACATTCCTTCTGTCACTTGGCCACTTTTTTCAATGATAATGACTTGTAATTTTCCTTTATTTAGTAAATATTCATCAGGAACTATTATTTGATTATATTCCTTAACCAATTTATAGGAAGATTCCACTCCACCTTTACGCAGGATTACCGTTCCGGCCATTTGAAATGTAAGAACAGGTTTGTGGAACTTTATTCTGTCCAAGTTACTTACATCACCTTGGAATTCTATGCTGAATAATCTACGGTAAGGAAGTGTGGGTTGCACATAAGGATCTTCCTTTCTATAGTAGCAAACAGGGTAAGATATGATATAAGGATTTATATAAGTTCTTCCTTTGAATTCAGCACGCATAGGGGTAAGGGCTTTATATACGGTACAAGAGCATGAGCTTTTTTGGTTACAACTCATAACTGAGCAATACTGTGTATCTCCAGCACATGGTTTATCATTGGAACAGCCACATTCCTTTTTAGATCTGCTGTGTTGACATTCAAATGTCAAATCATTTCCTTCATGTGAGGTCATTTGTTCCAGTCAAAACTGCAGAGGCTCAATGATGCGACTTTCCTTGAGGTCCACTATTTGAGACTCGTAGGCTATGACACAATCTTGACATGAGGTTTCATTCTCAGTACATAGAGTTGATGGGAATGTAAAATTCAATGGATGTTGGGAAAGATGTTTTGTGCAGTTAAAAGAGTTGATTTCCCATCTGCATATGGTGATATCTCTTCTAGTTACTTCTTCAGTGGCCAGGGCTAGAGTTATTAAGGGTAGAATTTTGATGACTAACATTATGAACCTGCAAGAGAGAAAGAGCTTGATCATTCTCTTTGCAGCAGTGATAATAACCTGAACATTTTATCTAAAATAGCTTGTTCAGTTGGGGTCTCAGGGGATGTTTCTGTTGGTTGTTGAGGGGTTGTGAAAGGGGGTTTTGAGGAATCATTTGGGACTAGGCTTTTTGTGGGTGTTGGTTGTTCTAGGGGTTCTTTGTCATTATTTTCTTCTTGCGAGGTTGTGATCTGTGGTAATTCTTTTTCTTCATCTTCTTCTTCTTCTTCCTGACACTCTCTATTCGATTCCTTCTTTTCTTCCTTTGATTCTTTTCCTTTTGATGCATCATAAATATTCCTTCCTTCTCCATCAGGCCTCTCTTCGATTCTTTTTCCCAAGAGGTTACTGATGAGAGGAATCTTTTGCCCAGTTTTACTAAACCTTTTATAATCAATTCGTTCCTGGGTCTTTGTTCTCCGGGACCGAGATTGCTCAATTTCCTGAACAATCACCCGACTTCGAGTTCCTTTAGCATTTTCATTAGGTTGTAAGACTAATTCCTCAGGTCGCAAGTCTGGGATACAGTCACTTCCATTTTCTGCATGGATGCTTCCAGATGTCTCCAATGTCGATGCTTGTACCTGATCGGGTTTTCCACAACAAGCATTTTCCAAATCCTTGTGCATAATATCTTCATTTGATTCTTCTTCCCAGATATCACCACTTCTCTGGGTTGAAATTTTTTCTTCATTTTACTTATTTTTTATATTGCCCAGACTGGGGAAAATATCGTTTATTCCCACCTTCCTCAGCCTGTTTACGTGCACGTCTCTAATTTCCCGAGGATTTGCACATTTTCTTATTCTATAATTTACCAGTCCAAATCAGTGAATTACACGATATGGTCCTGAACTTAGCTTACTATGCTTTCTTTTTAACCCACTCCCTACCTTGGGAGTGTACAAATATACTATGTCTCCTTCTTTTATTTTGATATCTTTTAGTTTCTTATTTCTTGTTTTCCTTGCCTTTTCTTGACTGGCATTCAAAGATTCTCTGGCCATCTCAAAGGCAAGTTGCATGCATTTAGTTAACTCTTCTTTGAAATCTTCCGAATAGAGGGGTCTCCTAGTGGTTTGCAGGAGGTTTAGAGGTAGTAAGGGGTCTCTTCCGTAAGTTAAGAAGAATGGAGTTTCGTGAGTTGAGGCGTGTACAGCACAACGATATGCAAATAACAATAGCGGTAATTGTTCATTCCAATCATTTTGAGCCTTATTCACATAATGTGACAACATTTGTGCAATTGTTCCATTAAATCTTTCCACTTGTCCATCACCTTGAGGGTGATATGGTGAAGTAAAAGTTTTTCTGATTCCAAGAGTTTCACAGAGTACGCGAAACAGTGTAGCGGTAAAGTTTGGACCTTTGTCTGTCAACAGTTGCTCACATAACCCGTGTCTTGAGATTACTTCGTTCACTAAAATCTTGGCAACAGTTTCTGCTTTTCGGTCCGGACTTGCAAAAGCTTCCACGTTTTTGGTCAAGAAGTCAGTGAACACTATGATATATATGTTTCCTTTGAGGGTTCGTGGCAAGGGTCCTAATATGTCTAAACCTACTCTTTGGAATGGAAAGGTTACTTCTTGTAGACTTTGGATTGGGGCCATTTTTCTGGGTTTTTTCCTCTCATTGCATGAGGCACATGCATCACAATACCTTTTTATTTCTTGGGATTCGTTTTTCCCAATAAAAATGAGGTAATATTTTGTCGAGAGTTTTCTGATATCCTAAATGCCCTGATAGTTTTGAATCGTGAGCATGGTGTAGAATTAAACCATTTAAAGTATCTGGCACTATTATTTCTTTTCGTCTTTCTCCACCCCTTAATTTTGAGTCCTCCATTTTCATAACCACTCCTTCAGCCGATAAGTAGTAATCCTGACATAGCTTCGGTCCCATGTTGCCACATTTAGGATCTACTAAATTTTGATAAATTTCTTGTATCTGTGGTGATTTCAACTGATGCATCTTTATGAGTTCTAAATTTATTACAGCAGGCAGTTCTACAGTGGATTTTGGTTTCGAAGTTGTATCCTCTTCCATCAATAAACACAATTTTGATAGTTCATTTTCAGTGACATTTCCTATGGTGAAGTTTTCTTCTTTCATATTTTCTTCAGGGATGTCTTCTACCATTCTTGACAGGGCATCTGCTCTATTTTTTGTACCAGGTTTGTAGATAACGTCGAAATCAAAGGTTTGAAGTTGTAGAGCCCATCTTGCTACCATTGCATTATGATGTCTTGTCGTCATCAGATACCTTAAGGGTGCATGATCAGTAATGAGAGTGAAATGTCTTCCAGTTAGATAATACTTAAAATGCATGATTCCAAAGACGCAGGCAGGAGGTTCTTTTTGTGTTGTAGAGTATCGTACTTCTGAAGGTTTCCTTTTTCTGGTTGTTCTAGCACTGCACCTATGGCATATCCACTGGCATCTGTGGTTAGGAGAAATGGTTTTTTCCAGTCCACTAATTGAAGCACAGGGTAACTTGTTAGTTTATTTTTTAATTCTTCGAAAGCTTGTTGGCAAGTTGGTGTCCATATGAATTTGGTATCTTTTCTTGTCAGATCAGATATTGGTTTTGCTATTTTGGCATAATTTTGTATGTGGCATCTGTAGTATCCAGCCATCCCAAGAAAGGATTGAATTTGCTTCACAGTTTTGGGAACTGGAAATCTCATAACTGCCTCTATCTTGTTTTGTTGGGGACAAATGGTGCCTTTAGATATAACGTGACCTAAGTAATTTATTTGGGTTTTAATGAAGTTACATTTCGAGGGTTTAACTTTTAAGCTCGCTTTTTGCATCTGCTGAAGGACAATTTCGAGGTGATTCATGTGTTCTTCTATCGTTTTACTTTTTACTAGCAAATCGTCAATGAAAACCATACATATTTTCCCTAAATATCCTTCAAAGACTTTATTTGCCACTCTCTGAAAAATATTGGGAGAGGTTTTTAGGCCCATAGGGGATCTTTTGAATTCATATTGGCCATTATGAGTTGATAATGCAGTTTTGTACCTGTCTTCTTCTCTAAGTTGAATTTGATAAAAGGAGCTGTAGAAGTCAAAGAGAGAAAAAATTTCTGCATCTTCTATATTTTCTAGCAGATTTTCTATATTGGGTAGGGGATATCTATCTCCTTTTACAATTTTATTCAGGGCTCGAAAATCGATGACTAATCTTGGGGGTTTGGTTTCAGTAAGGACTAAAAGACAGGGGCTGGAATAGGAGCTACTTGAAGGCTGTATGATGTCAGCTTCTAATTGTTCTTCTATAATCTTGTCCAGAATGGGTTGGTAAGCTTTGGGGACTTGATAAGGTCGTTTTTATATTGGAGTATTGTCAGTTAATTCAATGGAGTGTATAAGGGTTGGCGTGGGCTGAAATTCAGTAAGGGACAAGGCAAAACAGTTATGATATTTCTTGATTAACTGTCGTAGTTTCTGTTGATATTCTGGGTTAACGTGATCAATTTGCAAAGAGTTCAACACATTTTTTTTTGTGCTCGTTTTCTTGTAAATCTTCCTTCATCATTAGAATAGGTTTGTGAGCTAGATTTGTTTCCACATCAACATCATCCCAATCATATGATTCCCTATCTCTATGTTGAAATTTTGATACATTAAATACATGTTGAGGTTCAATCATGAAGTTGAATCTTTCTGATGAGATCTTCTTCTCCATTGCATGATAGGTTAAATTCAAGGATCTGCTCAAATCATTTCCTATTAACAATCCACATGCATATGGTAGAAAATGACTATGTAGATAAGCAGTGATGATAAATGTCTGTCCTCCCATTGTTAATTTTATGTGTTTGTTTTCCTTGAGGTTTTGTTTTTCCTTAAAGATTGAGCACACCTTAAGTTCGGCTGGTTCGGAATACAAGATTTCACTTTTTTCTTCTAAATGATGAAGCATGTTTGGGCACAGTAAGGTATTTGCTGCACCAGTGTCTATAATTGCAAAGGTATCCACTGATCCTAGTTGTATTGGAAAATATAAAACGTCACTGTTCGTATGATCCTGCTCTTCCCATAAATCAATTTCAGAATTTATCGGCTGAAGGTTTACAATTTTGGCTCCTCGAGCTATCCCTTCTGTTTCACTCGATTTCCCATCTAGTTTAAATGTTGTTGGGGTCTAGATCGGCAATCCCTTCTTAAGTGTCCTAATTTTCCACAGTTAAATCATTTAGTGGAGATTCTAGGAATTTTTTCTTGGGTACCATTTCCTTGTAGGGTTTGGGGGTTTGGGGAGAAATTTGGACATATTGGGTTATTTTTGTTTAGGGGTCTATATCCTTGCTGGGGCTGGGAATATCTAGGAGGAAGGGTAACTTTTTGTTGTCTTAATGTGGCTTCTAAGGACAAAACCCTGTCAGTGAGTGCCTTTATTAAGGTTTCCATAGAACCTTGTGATGTCTCAGCCAAAAGATGCATTCGTTTTGGCTGATCCTGTGGACTCAAAAGAGCATCATTAATTTCCTCCAACTCAGCATACTGGATAGCTTCACTTATGTCCTTCGGATCCTTGGTAAGGACTGCTCTCCTGTATTTGGGTGAAAGCCCCTTAACAAATTGGGCCTGTATGATCGCTTTTTCTGTAGGACTAGTGTCTGTCCCAAAGATCTCCAGTGCTTCCTTTTTAATCCTACTGGCATACTGGGTTACCTTTTCCTGAGAATTTTGGGTTAATTCACCAAATTTGGCCATTAAGACAGTTGTGTGTTGCTTTGGTTTGAAATGGTGTAGTATCTTAGCTTTTAGTTCATCGTAATTTGTGATGTTCCTAAAATCAGGGGACTCCTGCCACACTTGAGAGGCAGATCCTCGAAGTTTGGATCGGATGATAGCAATCGTCATGCTATCTGTCCATTTCGCTAGAGTGCGTACTGAGTCTACTATTTCCAGGAATGACTCAATAGTTACCTTATCATCTCCAGAAAATATAGGTACCAATGCTCCATAGGTGATTCCTTGAGAAAGAGTAGGGGTAGCCATCTCGTTAATATGTTTTTTTTTGTTTTTTTTTAATAATTCAAGAAGAAAACTTTTTCCTGTTATTTGCTTAATTCAATTCTAACTTTATTTCATTCAATTGGAATTTCTTTATTTCCGTTGGAACTCTCGGCTTTGTTTTGTCTTAAATAATTTTGAGTCCTCAATTCAAAACCATAGAAAAGAAATCAACAACTCAGGAAAATTTGAACTGCCTTTTCAGGTCAACTTCAATTCTTTTATCATTGTTAGAACCTTTCACCATTATATATTCTTAGCTTAGATACTATAACTTAAAATTAAGAACTTATCAACTATAGTTTTAAAATTAGAATTCATAAAAGCAATTAATTTTTCTTCAATTGATATGAAACAAATATTGATAATATCCTATTCTAATAGTATTATAGTTAAAATCCTGTCGACTGCGCCATTGTTATTTTCCTCTTTTTTCTTTTTTAATTATTTCGACATTTCCCTACTTAAGGTTCGGAGCCAATGTGGGCCTTATATTTATGTGAATATATATGTAAGTGATTTTGGGAGAGATTGATGGAAATTTGAATAGCAAAAATGTAGAGTATTTATTCCAAAACAAAAATTGAGAATACAATTCTTTAATCAACCTGATTTCACAATACGATACATGCAGACATACTTTTAATTAATTGTCATAAAAAGGATTTCTCACAATTTCTCTTTTCCCCATTTATATAAATACAACATAGTTTCTATTTAGTTCTTATAGTTCAAACACGTCTAATGATACCATTCAAGTAATTTCATCTTGTTTTCCAATTATTCCTTTGACCTTATACAATTCCTAAATTCCAGAAATAATATAACGTAAACTAAGAAATAATATTGTCTAACTTAATTGTTTTTGAATTATTCTTTTACAACTTAATTCCAAAAATACTATAAATCAATTCCTTAGTTCCGGAAATAATATAATGTAAACTTAGAAGTAATATTGTCTAACTTAATTGTTTTTGAATTATTCTTTTACAACTTAATTCCAAAAATAATATAAATCAATTCCTTAGTTCCGGAAATAATATAATGTAAACTAAGAAATAATATTGTCTAACTTAATTGCTTTTATGAAGATCTAACAAAGAAATAAACATATTTTGTTCCTTAGCTTTTGCTGCTTCTAGGTTACTGCGATGAGATGCACTTCTTCTCCTGTGATGTCCCTTTGAGATTTCTTCGATCTTGATTCCTGCACATCCTTTTCTTGGTGTCTGTGTCCCTTCTCCTCTTCTTCCTGGAGTCTCTTGACGTCCTACTCGCTTTTAGGTTAGCATTCGTCTGCCTTATTTGTTCTCTGCATCTCCTTTTGAGCTTTTCTCTTTTTCCTTAAAAGGAAGTTCTGGTTTTTTGAGTCCAGGTCATTCCTCTCTCTTTGAGAAGTTTTTTCCCCTGCAAATAAAGGCTTCTTTATGATTATTAATTAATTAATAAGATTTAGGTCGCCTTTTATATGTTTTTTAATCTAAGATTTTTTGTTTACTCCCTCCTTCAAGATGGATATTCTCCAGATGTTTTCAATTAAGACTTCTTAAAAAGTTATTCTCCCCATGTGAGAAAATTCCAAAGCGGATGTTGTTAATTGCGGAGATGTCTTTAAGAAGATCTCCAGATGTTTAAAAAAAAATTTAATGCGGATGTTATTAATTAATTTATGTTTGGATATTTTCAAAGATGCTTTGGGCACTTCTTCTTTGGGCCATTTTCTTGAGTAAATTTTTTGATGGTTCCTTTCCATTGCTTTTTGGTGAAGCAGTTGACAATATTACATAGCTCTTGCCCAGCACTCTGATCCATATAGCATAGCTGGTCTAACCATTTATGAGTTGTACAGGACTGTACAACTCCCCTTTCAACTAGATTGGGATCCTCCTATCACACAGGACTCCGCTTGCCTGTCTCCACTTCAGCCACCCCCTCCCCCATTGATTCTGTGGGTCACATCAGAGTATCTCTCCATTACTTTATTTGTGCATTAAATGTTTTTCCAGAACACTTGAAGTTGTTTCACAGAACACACTTTGAGAACCACTGACTTAGAGGAACACTCCATGTGAGCCTCACTTATGGTGATAAGAAGTCAAAATGGGACATATTTATGCCATTTGGGGCGTCAATACCATCAAAGCACTACACATGGCGATCGACACTAAGCATAGGACTTTTCATACCCCTCAAGTAACTCACACCCAGAAGGTGAATAGACCAAGGGTCATCATCTACCCATTGCATTGTAGAGACGGTTCTTTTACATCCAAGTGACATCGTACACCAACATGGGACCTTTGTTTTACTTCTCATCTGAAAGAAGGCACACTTGGGGTCTCTCTCTCTCTCACCCTTCATCTAGTATCGAACCTAGAACTACTGATGAATTTGCTGAGCATGCTAACCACCATGCCACTGTGGCAGATTAATTTTAACCAAAGCAAAGTCAATATTTAATTATCAACTTAGTAGTGCATATAGAACTATTGAAAATACTTTTGGAATTTTGGCCAGCATGTGGAGGGTATACAGGCAGCCCATGTTATTTGCAATTGATACCACAGTATCTATTGCAAAGGCATCAGTGTGCCTGCATAATTCTCTTTGGCATGAAGAAATTTCAAGTTATTGTCCACATAATTTAATTTATATTGCCAAAAGTGATGGTTCTACATCATGGGTGGTGAACCTTTTTCTGCCGGCATGCCAAAAGTTTAAATAGTTAAAGTTCTTGATTTACTAATGTGCCACATTTGGGTTTGTTGCAGGAAATGAAAATTTCACCAATTGATTGGTAGTATGCTCACTCAGCAACTGCATCAGTAATTCTAGGTTTGATATTGGACTGAGGCAGGTAGGCAACATGACACGTGCTAACAAAATTGCTTTATGTGCCATCCCTGGCGTGCATGCCATAAATTCGCCACCACTGTTTTACACATTTGGTTCACCTATTGGGGTCAAACCTTGCAAATGCTACTGCATATAAACCTCAAGATCAACAGACTGAGTATTCGTAATTCATGATGATGGTGTTATGTGGCAAATGCAACATATCAACAGAGGAAGAATGTATTTTCTTTGCAATGTACATTACAAACCATTAAAATGATAGTAATTTTATTGAACCTAACTTCATAACATACTTCTCCCCAACCTGTAAAATTTCTTGTCTACACTGTATTTGGCTTCCTGGAGAAAGAATTACAATGTCATCTGTTAGGGCCTCCAAAAGCTTTAAATGCTTGCTCCACATGTCATTACCAGAAGTCTAATCCTGATTGTGGGTAAAGCTTGTGTGCAATCCAATGCACTGTGATTCCTCTTCTTAGATGAAACCCATGTGTTATTGCTTGAACATGAAGGTGAGGCCTGAGTTGCATTGCTGGTGGGTTCCTCAGTTGTGCTCTCCAACATACCTGGGTTATTTTGGGAGCTGAGAGGGACTCAATGCGTCACCTGTGGATTGCAGCATTACTGTTTGATGTTCAAAAGTGGAATTCCAGCTCCTAACATGATGGAATGTGTGTGAGCACATGAATGTTTGTTTCAATTACTTTGCATTATATGTACAGGTAAAAATTCCCACCTTCTATTCCGGATATGGGGTAACGAGTCACATCATTACATTATACAGGTGAAATATGTTTTGTTAAATAGCATCATCTCCTGATCCCGATGATCTTGTTATTGTCGCACATTGTCCTCACAAGTTCTGCCATCTTTCCTGAACTGTTTCACTACATAGCTTGTTTTAAACCTGTTAAATTTATGTTTAAAAATATCCTTTTATCTATACACATATAAATAGAAGGATATCTATCACCCTGTCTACAGGGTGAATTTTAATTGAATTTTCATTATTACCTTTCTATCCTGTGCATAGGTGCATGATAGAAAGTTAATTTCAATTCTTACTAACATGAAGATAAGATAAGAGGGGCTTTACTCAAGCATTACATTGCTATTAATGCCTTGTAGGTATTCTTATCTGAGCCAGTTGAGGTGGGTCATCATCCAGGAGCTGTCCTCACTGGCGAATTGGATGCTAGTCATCATTAGGTTGTAGTCTTAGACAGCTTAGGGCTTGTCATTATCCAGGAGTTCATCTTGGTGTTTGTTTCCAGGCATTAGGGGGACCTCTGATCTGTAATCCACTTCTCTCTCCCTCTTCTGCCATTTCCTTCCTTTGATTCATGCTCTATCTAGGTCAGAAGGGTTTGTCTGTTTAGCTTCGTTTTCAGATTGGCTGCTTCCCTGATGGGATTCTATGTGGGCTTTTGTGATAGGCCAAGGAAAGACAGTATACAAAAAACTAAATAACATGAAATAAAACAACAAAAAATAAATCAACAACTGGCAATAAAAACAAAGTTATATCCTTAAAAAAAAATCTTTATGACTGTCATAAAGTCCATCAAGAAGACTATGGTTCAATAAAAACACTATTCCAAGAAAAAAATATTAAAAGAAAGTGTATGCAGTACTATTGGAAAAAGAATGAGAAGAAATGGGGGTGACTCCTTATTGATGTGACATTGATCTCTTTTGATGTATAATGTGACTATGTGATGTTTAGCAAGTAGAATAAGAATTTGACAATTCTAATGCAGTGCAGCTGACATTATTATCCAGTTTTTAAAGCGATTATATCAGATGCCATCAATGCTTTCCATATTATCCATATTATTGTACTGGCAATTTGTTTAACTCAATTGGTTTATCTCAATTTAGACTTTCTTTTCCTCCTGACATGGTTCAACAGCATAAGACAGTTAAACGTTCTTTAGCACACTTTCCACCCAAACACTTTTGCCTTTAAACGTCCCAGTCATATTTGTCATTACTTTATAATAAATTACAGTTTTGTTGAGGTTAAACATGTTTTTGTGACTAATCATCCATTACCATTGAAGTTCTCTCTGTCGACTCCAATGCTTCGTCATGATCGATGTCTGCTGATATCTCTTTAAATGATACTCCATACCTTTCACAAAACATCACCAACCATCCACTTCAAGCTTCAAAATGTACAAATTTTAATTGTTTCCTAGCTTCTATAGCTTTTTCTTGTAATGAGGGACGTAATAAAGCCTTCTGAAAACTTTTTTACCATACCCAAGATGCAACTGCTTTGCACAACAGATATCAGAAGAAATGAATGCAAAATTGCATTCTGATGAAATTCAATGCTGGAATTGCAATGACCATTGACTCAATTTTATAAAGGATGATCTGCCGGAAAATTTGAGTAAGCAGTCTACATTTCAATTCGTCTGCATCATCTCAATTTGTGGAGTAGGCCAGCATCCCCCACAGACAACTTTGCCAATATTCCTGTGGGTTCCAGATGCCTGGCTGGAGTGACCCCAGCCAGAGTAACAATAAGGGTTTAAAAATAAATGAAAGGAACTGATAAGTGAATATTTTTGGTGTGCAGTATTATAACCTATTCAAAAACGACACCTCTTTTTAAATTTACTTTATTGAAACACTTCCATTGTTGTATTAATGTTGCAATATAGTAAACATATTTCTTCTTAACAATGTTTGCATACTGTGGCCTACCAATATTGAATTTTGCAGCTGGCACACATTTAACTTTTCTGTTCCCCAACACTCGATACATGAAATGTACTCAAAAAGAATTATTTGTACATACAGTAGTACCTCTACATATGAGTGTACTGACATATGAGTAAATCAAGATATGAGAAGTTGTCCCTACATACTAGCAGAAATTCGACATATGAGAGGTTGTTCCTACATACCAGCAGAAATTCGACATATGAGAAGTTGTTCCTACATACCAGCAGAAATTCGACATATGAGAAGTTGTTCCTACATACCAGCAGAAATTCGACATATGAGCTCGAGTCATCGTTAAACTGCTTGCAACACTTGCCAATGTTGTCAAGTGTCGTGCTGTGCATTACATACAGCCTGTAGTGTTTAATCATGGGGACTAAGAAAATGTGTGCCAAGGACAGCATTGAAAAGAAGAAGCACATTATCTTCCTGGATCAAAGTATGAGATCATTAAAAAGCATGAGCGTGGAGTTAGGGTAGTGGCTATTGCCTGCAAGCATTGTGGTAATACATGTACGTTATGTAAAAGTTTGAAACAGATGGACCCCAAAGGGCAAACGATGACACTGGCCTAAGGGCCAGTGAATCATCATCATAATACCCTTATTCCGCCTATGGCAGGGTCGGGTCTGCGAGTTGTAATCCTCCACTCCCACCTATCCCCCACCAGGCTCCCATCCACCCCGCACGCAACCATGTCTATGTAAAACCTGCTGCCATGTCTGCCTTGCTCTCCCCCTAGTACTGAAGCCCCCAACCACCTGCTGCCATGTCAGCTTTGCTCTCCCGCTAGTACTGAAGCCCCCAACCACCTGCTGTCCCACAACGTACCGGATCAGTTCCTCCTCCACCCTTGATTCACATACCCATATCATCTTAACCTATTTCAGTGGTGGTGAACATGTGACCCGCCATGCAATTTCAAGTGACCCAAGTGCGAATCATATCTAGTTTATCGTCTCATAAACAACAGGCATGAGAACAGGTTGTCCATACACAAACACGATCCTGCCACAGGCAGGATAAGGGTATGACGATGATGGTGTCTATTTGCTACTTTAATAAACTTTATTCATTAGTAACAATAATTTATTGTCATGAAATTAAACACTGCTTGTACATGACCCATGGACAACTTTTCTTTTCGTGTTATTGTGACCCGTCTTCAAAAAAGGTTCGCCACCACTGTTCTTTTTTATCCCTCTTCTTCTCTGCGATGTTGTCCACCCCACGCTACCTCTAGCATACTCGTTGCGGACTCTGTCAGCACGCGACACCCCACTCATGTACCGCAGCATTCGCATGTTGGCCACTTGCATTCTCCTCTCATGGTTCTTCCTCACTCTGAGCCATATAGCATAGCGGGCCTAACTATGCCGGCCAAAGGGCCAGTGAATAAAGTCGTAAAATTCTTAAAAACATGTATTCTTTACACCTTATAGTGTGGTGGTGGTGGGAGGGTTGGAACACATCAATCCTATTTCCTTTATTTTCATCAGCTTCATAACCTTCTCCAGTTCGAAACTGGGTCGTGTCTTCGAATTCCAAACCTTCACACCCGCCGATCCCCAACCAGGCCTCCATCCACCCTTTCCTTCCACCCATGTCCTTTTGTACCACCTGTTCCCAAGTCCGCTTTGGTCTTCCCCTCTCCCTGGGGCTCCCGACGATCTGCAGTCCCACGATGGACCTATCTAGTTCCTCCTCCCCTTTTTCTCATCACATGTCCATACCACCCCAACCTCTTTTCCCTCATCTTCTTCGCGATGTTTCCCACCTCCACCTGTAACACGGTCGTTTCGGATCCTATCAGCTCGTGACACCCCACTCATGAAGGGCAGCATTCGCATCTACCAATGCATTACAGCATTTACCAATAGCTTTTGCCAGTAGAAAATTGAAACCATCTGAAACTAAGTATTCAACTACCCAAAAAGAAGCTTTAGCTTGTCTAGTTGGAGTACTACATTTCAAATACTATTTAACTGGAAGAAAATTTACTTTGATTACTGATCATGCTCCACTAAGATATTTGATGACTACAAGGCATCAAAATGCTATGGTAGCAAGGTGGGCCTTACAATTACAAACCTTCGAGTTTGAGATTATTTACAAACCTGGAAGTACTAATAGAGCAGATGCACTCTCTAGAAATATAGCAGACCTAACTCAGCCCAATGAAGAAGAACAACCCTTTAAAATAGGAAACCTAAGTGAAAAGCAGCTTCTTCTTGCAAGGAAAGTTAGAGACAAGGAAGAGAAAACTTCACCATCAAATGACCTGAAGGAAGTCATAGATTTAGAAACTATTTTAATGCATCAACATAAGTGTATGAGAATAAATGAAACCATTGTTGTCTCAAGGGTATCATTTGTTGACTGAGGAAGTGGTACAAAAATTGGAAACTTATAAGGCCAAGGGACAAAGGGAAAGGGCAATAAGAGCAATAGTGATTCCAGAAAGTTTAAAAGGATTGGTACTGCATCACTCTCACGACTCAAAAATGTCAGGACACTTGGGATTCCAAAAAACTCTTGCCAGAGTAAAGACACAATTCTATTGGGATACCTTGTATTCCGATGTAAAGAATTACTGTGAATCTTGTTCATCTTGCAATGAAAGGAAAAAACCCAAGGGCATCGCACCAATCCAAAGTTTACCTGAAGTGAAATTTCTTGATGTACTAGGACCTTTACCAACAACTGTCAAAGACAATAAATATATCCTCGTTTTCACGGACTATTTTACAAAAAATGTTGAAGCTTTTGCTGTTCCGGATCAGCAGGCCGAAACTGTTGCTAAAATTATGGTTAACGAAGGAATCTCAAGACATGGTCTCTGTGAACAACTTTTGACAGATAAAGGACCCAATTTTACATCTAACCTCTTCAAATCTCTTTGTGAAATCCTAGGAATAAGGAAAATATTCACTTCAGCCTATCATCCTCAAAGTGATGGTCAGGTGGAACGTTTCAATGGAACCATTGCTCAAATGTTGTCCCATTATGTGAATAAGTCACAAAATGATTGGGATGACCAATTACCTTTGCTACTACTAGCCTACAGGTGCACCGAACATGCCTCCACACATGAAACCCCTTTTTATCTCACATATGGAAGAGATCCTTTATTGCCTATAAACCTCCTACGTACCACACGATCACCTCTTTATGCACAGAATTTTAGGGAGGAGCTGACTAAAAGAATACAATTAGCTTTTGAGTTTGCTCAGGAATCTCTCAAAGAAAGCCAAGTTAAGGCTAGAAATATAAGGAATAAGAATTTAAAAATCATGGATTTTATGGTAGGGGAACTTGTTTACTTGTATACCCCAAAGGTAGAATTGGGAAAGAAGAAAAAACTAAGTCGGCTTAGTGAAGGTCCTTATAGGATTACTAAGTGACTAAGTCCTGTTAATGTTGAAATAATTAAAATAGATAATCCTCATGATAAGAAGTACGTGCACGTGAATAGACTACGGAAATTTCTACCATGACATCCATTTCCTGGTCTATGTGGATCTACTGCTGGTCCTGATCAAACTAGCATGGGTAGTCCAGATACCACCACAGCAGATGTGCAGCTGAATACTGACATTTGGGTGGAGGATAAGGATGAGGAAGAATTTGAGACTGTTTGCAATATTGATAATGATAATGTTTTTGCAGCTGCAGCAGAGACTGTTGAAAACTTGAGTGGTGTTACCTTAGAAAATGTAACCGACACAGAGGTTCCTAAAGAGGCCCCCAGCAATTTTCAAAGTCTGGTGACATTAGGGAAAATGTCACAAGAAGGGTCCAGGGTTAGTTTGCGGAACCAACCCAGAATTAATTATAGAGTACTCAATGAAATTGGATTAAGGATCCCTTCAAAGACTTCTCCTCTTGCTCAAAATCCTGGGGGGAGAAGGTCGAGTGAACCAATGAGGGAACTTGAATCTCGAAAAACTCTCCTTGTTAGAAATCCTGGGGGGGAGGAATCATGGCAAAAAGACTGGAAATGAAGGTACCAGTGAGATTCAATTCTCAGCAACTTCTCTTGTTGGAAATCCTGGGAGAGGAAGCACATTAAGGAACATTGGTATTGAAGCAAACAGCAAAACTCGCAAGCATGAATCATCTCTTGTTAGAAATCCTGGGAGAAAGGATCATGAAATCGAGTTATTAGATGTAAAGTCCCCAAAGACAGTAAGAATACTGTGGTGCATAAAGAAGTGAGATGGAAAGAACCCATGGGAATAATACTTGAAGAATCGCCAATAATTGAAGGTGAAAGGAGTGAAACTGAGAATAATATGATTGAAAGTTTGTTACAAAACAAAACTCAAGATAATAAAATAGAAGATTCATTAGAAAAAGAGACTGAGGCAAGTGCAATAGAAGACTCGTTAGAAAGTAAAATTGAGAACCATGCAACTGGAAACACTGTAGAAAAGGTTGATGAATCCATAGAATCCGAATCTAGTGTAGAAGGAGCTATATTAGATAAGATGTTCAAAATGTTGTCCATAGCCGTTAATGAAAAATGATTTCATTGCAGGGCCGGCATGGACAAATTCATTATTCTGCTAATGATAATGACTACAGGATCTACTATTACGATAAGTGAACTTAAGGACTCTCTAACCTCAAAAGGTGTGCAAGTTTGTAAATGGGAGACTAATGGCTACAGGTGTGAAACAAAACCTTCAAGAAATCTGACACACATTGCTTTTCCTATAAACATGTGTTCTGATAGAGAAACTACTTGTCAAAATTGTGTAATAACTTGGGAAACTAGAGCCCTAAACCCATCAGACTGGACCATGATAGAACATATACAGTTCCTACTTAAACAAAAAACTGACCCAATGGAAAAGGATTATGTTTTCAAATGTCAAACAGCATCAGGAATGAAATGTGAGTGTTCAAGAAACAAAACTTGTACAGGCGATTCTACTTACTGCGAATCATTTGCTTGTGATCCAAAAAGTGACTGTTCTTGCAAGTCCATAAATGCAAACACTAGCGTTGTTATATCCTATAAAGGAAATGAAATTGTAAATCCCCAACTACTATCATATCGAATTTACTACTATAAAAAGGATTCTAACAAACCCCATGGATTCTATTCTAGGAGAATATTGAGCATAGACGAAATAAAAGAAGATGGACAGTCAATACGTCCAACCATTCAGTTTAATAAACCTTTACTTACACTAAAGGCAGCTGGAACCCTCATCATCCGTAAGGATGGTGTGGAAACTGTTCTCCAAGTACTAAAGGAATCTCCTCAAGCTCAAGTACCAGATGAATTCCTATTAACAAAAGGAATATTGCATGTCATATTCATAGATAAAAAAGGAATTACTACAGTTGGAAATTTTGATATCGATGTAAATGATTTTTGTCCCCTTCTAAATTGTTTTTTCTGTTACTAAATTATAACATATACTCACTGTTTACCTTCCCAAGTCCGATATGTGGTACATGGTATCCTGATTATCATAGGAGGTCTCGTCCTGATTTATATCAAAACTCTCTTTTCAGCAATCCTATATTTAATAAGAAACTTACTGACAATTATTTACGTTTCATACAGATTAGGAAAAGGAACTTTATGTTTATCCATGGCTCTTGGAGTCATTGCTGGTAATTTCGTAGGCAATCACATCATTTCACTTCGTCACAGAATTGAATTGATGAATCAGCGTCCTCTTCTAAATCAAACTTTAGCTACAATCGCTTTCTCATTCATGATAACCTGTACCTATGCACATGACAAGGCAATTTGTAATTCAAACACTATAGTGAAATCTGAAACTATAACATGTGAAAATCTACCTCAAGGACAAGTATGTAACATTGGTACTCATGCAAAATTAACATTAAGAAACTTACAGTTTGGAGCTTGTTTAGTTGTAAATGATCCCGATGGAAATTTCCTATTTACTCTAGAAATGTATTATGCTTCATTAACATGTCAATGGACAACAAAACTCTTATACTATACATTCCCAGTAATAATGGATAGTGTAGCTGGATTAGCTTGCCCCCAAAATAAATATTGTGGATGGGGAACTCATTGTCATAGAGATTATAAATTTGAAACCATTACAAAAGAAGTGTTATCCTGGCCTGGAATAACTGACTGTATTGCTGGTGATTCTGGAAGTATCTGTTTCATTATAGATAGTCAATCTTGTTTATTTTATCGATGGTTCTTAAAACCAGATTTTTCTCATTCATATGCCGTAAAAGCATTAGAAGGATATACTTGTTCTCCTGTGTTAGGCATTAAGGTGTTAAGTCAAAACGATACTGTTATAGCAACTAAATCCAAGGGAACTACATTATTATTTGATAATGCACTGGAAATTACAGTGGAAGGAACTCTAGCTCAACCTATTGAATTACAAACCAAGTATCTTATTCAAAATATTGCAGACCCAGAAGAAGCTTACCTGGATAATGTAGCAAATGAAAATAGACCAAAATATGGAGAAATTGGAGATATCCAAGCTTCTCGACCTCATTCTCCCGAATTTATTTTTGATGAGAAAATGGTTACCTGTTCATTCTATGAAGAAAAACTATCATGTTCACATATAAATAGCTATTTAGAACAATTAATCAAAACTCCAGAAAAAGGCTTACCAAAAAGTTTTCATTCTCAAAGATTTTATATAGGACATCAAAATCAGTTAATGTCAGAAGCATTAACTAGTAGTCCAATGGTTAGTCATCTAACATTCCATGATTATGCTTTTACTGTTACCACTGCTGTAGTATGTCCTAAAATTGAAAAAATTGTTACTGTTAAAGGTTGTTATGCTTGCAAAACCCCAGCAGCTCTAATAATACAAGCCTTGAGTTCTTGTGAACCAGGTGTGGTTCAAGTAATCCTGGATGGTGTAAATTTGCACACCCCATCGATTTTGCTATCAAAGAACGTGCAAGAGTATGAAATAAGATTCAAAATTAATCAGAGATGTCATACTGAACAACTTTGTTTAAAATATAGATACTCACAGTCTTGTGAGAAAGTAGAATTTTGTCTAAAAGACCCAGTCATTGCCCTGATGCAACCCAATGTCTCAACACATACCGTAACTGCTGCATCCCAGTCAGGTGAAAATGTATGGTCAATTTTCACTAATCCCTTCGATTCTTTTAAGAATTTTTCTCTTAGCTTCATAACTTACCTGTTAATTGGCACAATACCTTTATTTTTCATTCTTTCATGCTGTCTGAGTACATCCATGAAAGTATGGAATTAAAAGAATTAATTGAACTTTCCTCGAAACCCCAATGAATTCTTGGAGGGAGGATTGTTATCTTGTAGTTACTAGCTGAAATAAAATGAAAAATAAAGGACAAAAACAATGCAAAAAATTGGAAAATTAAAACGTTTATTTCTATAAAAATACAATAAGAAATTTAAGAAATTCAAATGAGAATCAAATTTCAAATAAAACCACCCACCTTCTCCTTGTACCCTGGTTGAACACTTGAAATTTCATATCCCTGGAAAGAACTAGAAGAATGGCTAAAAAGGTTTTAACCCCTTTTACAGTTTGACCCTGAAAGTAATAAATTATATAACTTGACAAGATTCAATTCGAAGAAATGAGTAATAAAAACAAAGCACAATTCTTTTGCGCAAGTACATTAAAAACTCCTAACACCTACAAGAAAGAGAATCCCTTCTCAATGACTCACCTTCCCCTGTCTTTAAAAACTCCCACCACCCACAAAAATATATGAAATTACCTAAGTAATTGCCTTACTAAAAACTCCCAAGTCCCTTAGTCCCTAAAAAGATCCCCAAGTTCCTAAAAAAAGATCTCACAGATAACAACATGAACATGCGCAGACAAATTCATTTTTTATAAAGTAATAAAATTTTTATGGGAATAAAAACTAATCTGGGATTGGATAATCCCAAGAAAGGAAGGTCAAAAAAGAGTATAAAAAGGAAGAAATTAAAAGAAAAATCAGCATTCCAGCAATCAAGAAGAAGAAAGACAGACCGCTGGTCAAAAGAACTTTCAACCGACGGACAAAACGAAAAACATCAAAGAAACTCTTATGCAGTGCAGTGAAGTGACTAACAAAGTGAAATAATTTGTGTAAAGATAAAAAGAGAAAAAGAACAGCAAAAACAGTAAGAAATAACAAAAGATAAACTTTTACTCACCAAGTAAACGCTTCAAGGTCAGCCATCTTGACGACGCCATTACAGGAAGGCAACGCTATCTACTACCGCTCAACAGTGTTACAAAGTAAAGGTAGGAAACAACCATGTATTCCTTATTACCATTAACGAAAATCCCTAAGTTGGGAAAAATGACAGAAAAAGCATTGAAAGAAATTAAATGGAGGAAAAAGAATGAATATTATGAGAAGAAATATTCTTTTAAAGAGTTTTAAGAATAAAAACTCCATATGAAAAATATTATTGTTTAATTACAGTTCAACGGAAAAGGAAAAACGAAATTGATTAACTCACTCTACAAAATAGAATTGATTCTTATTAATTGATACTGATATTATAATTGTATCGTTTTTATTAGAAAATATTTGCTTAATAGTATTCAATATAATTGAATTATTATATTTCATTGTAGAACGCTTTTATGTTTTAATTAACTGGATCCAGATTAGATAATATTATGTTTATTTGAATTATTATTGTTTTTACGTATGCACTTGAATCACATCAAATGTAATAATTAGAACGTTATAATCACTTATTTTAATCTGCAAAATAAAGCAATAATTTGTATTTACCCTTAAAGATTGTGGGTTGGAACATTTTTACATTTGGGATACTGTTATCCTCTACTATAACCAAGTACAACCTCGCAACGAACCTTACAAATTTTAAAATTATATTCTGGTCTTCAAATTATTTTTGAAAGTTAAAATTATACAAACCAGAAGATAACACTAAAGTAAATTTTCAATTCAGTGTCCAAATGATATTAAAGCAGTGATAGATAAGGGATGCCTAAAGATGAACATGAAAGCAGAATATTTAGCTTTCAATTGGGAAGGACAAGCAAATATTGCAGGTGCAAGACTAAAGGCACTTAGGTCAGTGTTTCAGAGCAAACTGGGAGCAGTGATGTAGCATGGCAGGGGCGGGAGAGGCGACCCGTCCGGGCGAAAGAATTTCACAGTAAATAATAGGCCTAATAATAGCCTGAAATTTCAACTAAAAATCTGAACCATTTCTTTTCATATTTTTGTCACACCTCCATTTTGGACCGATTATAATAAAAGTGGGGCTAAGGAAGAAAATATTAGAAGAAATGAGGGGGCTAAGGATTTAAATACCGAAATACGGGGACGGCGAATATGGCCCACGCCCCGGGCGGCTGAAACTCACGCTACGCTACGCCACTGTTGCGTGCGATAGACTTGGACGTGACCAATAGAATAAATCTGGCATGTTTGAAGTGGAAAAAGGCAAGTGGAGCCACTTGTGATAGGGGGTCCCAAAGGGGGAACCTGACAATTGAGTGAATGCGACAATTGGGTGAAAATCTTGCTTTTTAACCTTCCGTTCACGAGGTGGGGTCTCAGCAGACCCCAGACCTACAAAATTGTGTCTACACATGTACTACTTTCTCCAATCTTAACCAACCTTTGAGTACCCGTTCTCCCATGTTTTCTTTATCTATTTAGGGAAATTCGCAGGTCTCCTAAGTAATTAGCATATTTTATTTCTGGTTAAGCAATGCAACCCAAGTTAGTACTGACATGGGTGGCTGGTTAGAAACACTGGGTACTAAAGCAGACGTGGGAGCGGGATGTGCATAGGGATATGGTAGTGTCTGGGGTGGACAGAGACCTGGTGGGAGATAGGAACGATTACTGGATTAGTGAATTAGTTTCGTGGGTTGGGGAGTTAGCCAGGCAGAAATTCATTCCTGAAGCAGGAGTGAAGGGCTAGAACCTGCAGACCCGAGCCTGTCATAGGCGGGATAAGGGTATGGTGATGATTATTTCTATGGTTTCTTAGGTTTTATAGAATTTTTTTTAGCATGTTTCCAAATTTTTTTCATTACTTAACCTTTATATGGATGGTATTTAATTGAATATCCGTGATAATGCTCTTAATCTGAATATTTCGGCTTCCAGGCACGTAGCTGAGGGGGGGGACAGGGGGGACTAGTCCCCCCCCCCAAATTTGGTGAATAGAAACCTTTTTAGACTTATAACTGATCAGGAAGTACGTACATGTAGCCTACGCTAATTAAATAAGAAACACTGATAGTGTTTTCCTAGGTAAGTACATTTTGATTTCTAAATACAATTTGTTTTTCATAATCTACAGTGTACTGATTAAAAAATACCGCCCCCCCCCCCCCCCCGAAATTACTAGATCCAGCTACGTGCCTGTCGGCCTCCAAATCAAAAAGTCTTTTTTGGTCATAACCGACCCCACCTTGCAGTGTGTGCCAGAAATCGTCACCTTGTGGGCGGAAAGTTTGCTTTTTGCCCCACGTAATCCTACTACTCTGCAAAGCACAGCTGTCATGCGGAGCTGCGCTACTACCAATAGCTTTTCCACGGTTTACAGTTCCGTCACAGATGTCGGGCGTTCTGCACAAGTGTGCAATCGACGCGACGTTCCAACACGTCCCACAGATGTTTGATGGGGTTGAGATCGGAACTCTGTGCAGGCCAGTCAAGTTCTCGAACCCTCATTTCATCAAACCATGTGCCTACAGCCCGTGCCTCATGGCAAGGTGCGTTATCGTGTTGAAACAGAAAAAGGTCATTGCCAAAGTGCTGCCAGAGAGATGGGAGTGCTGCATTGTCCAGAATGTCCAGGTAACGCTCTGCATTTAGATGTCCATCCACAGATACGATTGCACCCAACCCATACCATGAGAAGCACCCCCACACCACCACTGACCCTCTGCCGAACTTCACCATGGGCACAACACAGCTTGGCAGGTAACGTTCGCCATACCCAAGCCCGCCCATCCGCTTGCGGTGTAGTAGGGTGTAGTATTATTAAAAGCAAATTAAAAATACATGTTTTTCACCCAATTGTCGTAGACCTGTTCAAAGGAACATTTTACAGGGCAGTAGTTAGGCAACCTGTGCTATACCGGTCAGTGAGGAAGAGACAATTAAATAGAATGCAAGTAGCCAAGGTGCGAATGCTGTGGTACACGAGTGGGGTGTCGACAGCCAAAAGAAATTGAAATAGAAATGAATATAGTAGAGGTGGCTTGGAGCGGGAGACATCATGGAAAGAATGAGGGAATAGATTGAGGTGGTATGGACATGTAATTGAGAAGAATGAAGAGGAGGTCATAAGGTCAATTAACGGTTGCAGGTGGTGGGCAGTATCCAGGGTAGGGGAAGAGGAAGACCAAGGCAAACGTGGGAGCAAGTTGTCCATATGGATATGGTAGTGTGTGGGGTGGATGGGCTTGGTGTGAGAGGGCTGGAACAACCCTGCCACATTTCATTTCGTTCAGATTAACAAGGCTCCAGTGTACTTTTAGAGAATATCGAATGAAAATAAAAATTTATAATAGATTTGCTCTATAACTTTGCTACGCTTTTGCATAGTTATATTGAAAACACCGTTAATGCATGACTTCATCCAACCCAAAGTATGCTTTAAAAAAAACTTGGGCCATCACTAAAACGGGGGTTACACACTCAGTCAGGCATCAGTACAGTCCATGATCTTGATCAAGAATAGACCGATGCCAAACTGATAGATTGATGTATGACATTACACCATCAGTCTCCTCAAAAACCCTGATTGCGCAAAAGAAACCATGCATTGCAATAATAATAGGTTTAGCAACAAGTGGTAAAAGGCAACGTTGGACCAGGTGCGGATCCATATGGGGAGCAATGCAGCAATTACTCCACCCTCAATGCCCCAACTGGGGGTGAAGCCATTTTTGACAAAGCAAGATACATGCATGAAGAAGATACCTTGCTAGTGAGATTTTTCATGCTAGACCCATAAGCCTAGATCTCCACAAGCACCCAGGCAACACCTTGACCTTTTTCACCCATTCCAGCCGCTCCACCCCAAAACCCACCACCCCTGAACCTCTTCCAACGTGGTGGTTCCAGCGCTGGACATGCCAGTATCACATGCCTGACGTCCTCCACTTTAGTCCCACAGCCCTCCTCTCCACCTGTGATCTTTGCCATCCTCTGTTTCTTCTCCGGTGACCCCAGGTTTTGCCCAAAACAGAAGGGAGCCCTCCCACATTGTTTCACATGTATTGTACTCGTATAAGTCTTTCTCTGGTTTCAACGGTTGTACAGGCATTGTTGCAGGCAGTGCAGGATTTAGATATCGAGAGGCCCTAGGCTATTTCGATTTTCAGGCCTTTTTCAATCCCGTTTCTTAAGTTTTGAAGTCCGCTAAATGTTGAGACCATAGGCTTCAGCTTACTGAACATAGTGGTAAATCCAGCACTTAGTCCCAGATACTGGGGAGGGGTTAAAACGCATGTGTCTCGATTGCTGTCCAAGCAGTGACTGACACCAGACTGATGAGCGTGTAACCCTCGCGTGTAACCCCCGCTTATTGAAAGTGAGGCGACGTGAGCTCTACAGAGTTATGATCTTTTACAGGCATTATTTTTCTTCAAAGAATTTGCTTTCAGTAAGTAAAATGCATGAAATAAAGCAAGAGTATACATATTACATTTGTGGTTAAAATTTATGAAAAATTCATTTTCGCGAGAGCAATTCATTTCAAATCCAGAACCATTCCATTAGTTATCCAAGACATCCGTACACTGCCGCTACAGATCTCTTATGTCACATCCGTTGAATGTCGCTTTATTGAGATAAAAACCTGCAGGTATGGGCTCAGAAGCTCTGTACACAGCATCTCTGGACACAGAAGCTCTGTATGGCTCTTTGCTCATCAGCACAAAAACTAGTAATACAAAAGTGCGATAAATTATGATTTTTCATCATCAATATTACAATTGTTTACATGTCTATGTTATTTTGGTATACGTATATCTCACGCAGGTTTGGCATTTTATACTGCATTTCAAATATACATTTAGAAGGTGCATCTCACTTGTAATCACATGTGGCCTCGACGGTTGGAAGACGTAACCTACATCGGCCAAATCTAAAGAAATCCGCAGCTACTGACACTAGTAAATTACTAACCCTTTCCCCCACCTACGACAGGATCAGGTACCCATTTTTGTCTACTGCTACACATGGGTGATCTGTTTAGCGTCATTTTACACAGCTGACTGCCAACGTAATGCTGCAACATCTCTGATTACTTGTCATTTTATTCTTTTTCATCACTTAGGCTCTTTGAGGGTGGGCGAGCTTCTAGTCCATAGAAGTTTGGAGATTTACTCGTTTCGTAGTACTGTTGTGTGCAAATTACATTTAAACCACTTGGGGCCGCCGCTTTCCATCCCATCCATAGCTGGTGCACTCATGGTCTCCCTTTCGCCGGTTACCTCTGTGCTACCAATGTGAGGCAGCGTGATCCAACGTATTCAAAACAAAAGAAACTCCTAGCCCTTTTGTCTTCTATGGCAGCGTCTGGTAGCAATCTTTTCCTTCTGAATGGACACACGGTGATATATCGGACGGTATTTATCCGCAGCCAGCTGCCGACAGAAGCTGCGGCCTACTGTTCGGTAGGCTACACCTAGGAATTTTTTTCAAATTACTCGTTGCATTGTAGAGAGGGTTCTTTTATGTGAAAATGACGTCGTGCGTCACGCAGGACCCTAGTTTTACTTCTCATCCGATGAAGGTGCATTCGAGCCATCTCCCCCGCCCGAGAGAAATCGACTCACTTCAATCAAACACGCTATCACCTGCTCCACTGTGACGGGGCCCACTGTATTCAAGACCTCTAAACAAAATTTGATTATGCAGTTTGCTATTAAATCGAGTCTACGTACCACATTATGCCAAAGATGCGCGAGATGTGAGCCACGTTGGTAATTGCCAAATTGACTGAATAATATTGTAAACAACGATGCCACACTTACGACTTATATTTGCACTTTCCGAGCATGCATATACAAGTAAATCCACGTTATTGTAGTGCAGGATTGTTATGTTAATCTTTTGATTGGCTGTAATAACACAGAAGTGATGATAAATTGTGAATTGGAATTACGAAAGAAAAAAACAAGGTTAGATTTAGATTCGTGGCTAACTTACGATTAGATACATTTTGTCTTACGTATTTTCCAGCTTCTGTCTCTGTTATAAGGAACGTGTCTGTTCGAATTTCGCTTTTCAAAAATAAAAAATAAATAGTCAATATATAATTAAAGTTTCGACTGTCAAGTTTAATAGGCCCTATGCAGCTTCAAGACTGAATTGTGCTGGTTAACCATCACTACGCAATTTATATTTAAGATAAAATGGACAATTTAAGCATGGAATATCCCTGTTTCTTATTGAGCAATAGGTCAGACAAAGCATTAATTTACCTGCCAAAGTTTCTATTTTGGTTGTATAATGCGGTGTTTAAACAAGCTGCAGAAGAGGCCAACCTGGAACATCAAAACTGGCCCTGGCCGACGTATGCTCCTCTGGCACCTGACCGTAAGAAGACGCCTACCCACATGTTCTTTCCTGAACCCCTGGGAAAAGCGGATCCTGGTGGCGTAGGGAGCACATCCTTACGACATCTCCCAGCTGCCACGTACTGACGGGACGACTGCGACACGCCGGGAATGGGGTTGCGACACCTAGTCTTCAACACCCCACTTTGGCTGTGGCCTCCGGTGGAATATGGGCGGTCAGACCGATACCCGGTTTAATTAATCGGCTAAAGGTGGCGCTTCTCGCCCCTTACGGCTGCTTTCGGAGATGTCACGGTCAGCCCTTGCTGTCTATTGGTCGTGGTACTCGACTCATGGCTCTGACCGTTACGCCCAGGCGGCCCAAATGGACGTCCCCTTGTTGGGCTCCGTAGTGAGTGACGGCTGCGGACAGGAAATTCAAAATTCGCACCCGTAAGATGAAAAATTAAAAACAAAACTCCCAACTATGGGGCAGGAGATTACAACCCTAGTGCCGGCGGCCGTCAGGGGTGGGCGAGCGGACCCCGGGCAGTCATGAGGCATCAACAGTGTTAAAGGGGTGGGGACCTCGGGTCCCGTGGCAGATAATGCACCGAGTGTCCTCTGTGGTGTAGGCCGGCATCTCCCCACAGACAGCACGGCCAATATTCCTGCGGGTTCCAGACGCCTGGCTGGGGTGCCCCCAAACACAGCATGTTCAGAATATATAGGGGCAAACCTTAGGTTAGGAAGGTGTAGGGTGGGGATCCTTACTTGATAAGGACATGGTAGTATGTGGGGTGAACAGGGACCGGGTGGTATAAGTATGATGATGACGAAATATGAGAGAGATTGTTCAAAGCTATCTATCATCTATCCTAAACCGCATTTTAGCCAGAATTATAACAAAACACAAACTGAAATATTTCCTTTCCTTCATGATGTTTGTTTCCTTTTTCTTCAGAAAGCCACAAACGGAAGTTGCAGTAAATTTTGACTAGTAAAAATGTTTACGTTAACAGTGGCTACATTTTGCTAAAAGTAAATCTATTATGCTAAGGTGCACGTGAGTCCCAGAAGGAGGCAAGTCAGGGGAACCACAAAATCTTTCGTCTTTGAGAAGAAAAGGCCTACTCCATTGCAAGTCACACCCCTGAGCTGCACCTGGCAACTAAGAACTCTAAGAAGACAGCTGTCTACACTGTTAACTGTGACTAATGGATTTCAATTCCTACCAAGTTGCTACAGGAGGCTTGGCTTAACTCTTAAGTGGTGTGGTGGTCATGCTGGCATCACTCGCAGAATATTCAATTATTGCTTCATCGATTTTCTTTCTAGATTTATCTACAATTCAGTAGAGAAATTTGTTCTTTTTTTTTTTTTTTTAGGAATTTGATCGTCATATAACTTGTTATATATTATTGTACAATTAGTGACACCTTGCAGGGTTTCTTAATGTTTTAGGTTTTACGCATTCTTAGCATTTGTTGCAGTATGTTTTCTGTTTCTATGTAGGCTTACGTCTTTCTGCATAAATCGCAATCACTATCCTCAAAATTCTCCTTATAAATTTAATTCAGTGTTTAACAAATTTAACCATTAATAATTCATTTTGAAACTCAATTTTTTATAAAGGACGTAAAACCAGCGTTGGTCATTATGATCGACACCACGGAACGTTTGTCTGTAGACTTAACCACATCACTTAAGGGTTGAAGAACATCAGCAATATCTATCATGCGAGCCGCAGAAATTTATGGTGAGTCACCCTGCGTCACCTGCGGAGATTGCATCATTTTGCGCTGGGCTTTAAGAATCTATCAACAGACTACGTGTTTTGTGAGAAGTGGCCACTGTCAAGGTTGACTAAAGCAGCGATTCTCAACTGGGGCTCCGTGGACCGCTGGGGCCCCCGTGGCAGGATTTTCGGGGCTCCGCAGCACAAAGCGCTGCAGTTGGTGAAACCTACAGTTGCAGCGTCTTGATCATTGTCCAATGATGGACAAGCGGTTAAAAACTGGAAGGATTTCTGGAACAAGGGCTTGTTCCTGAAATATTCCGTATTATATATTTGCATACAGTCATTTCTAAAGATGTTTAATTTTTTAACAAATTACGTGAAACAGGGGTTCCGCGAACGAAAGGGTGGGCGATTGGGTTAACTTACCCCGTATCTACATTGGTCGGATATCGGCTCACAGTTTGCTTTCTTACACGTATGTAGGCGACCAAAGATAATTTTTCCACCGAACCCGGTGATCTCAACGCCCGTAACTTTCGTTAGGACTATCCATGGTCCAAGATTGTGTCCTACGACATTTTTTATCCTTCTAAGCCTTAGCAGGCGACCCATCTCCGACTTGTTGCAGCTATCGTTTAGATTCACTTTTCTTTTTCCAATAACAATCTTTTTGTTTGGGCCGTGTTCAGTCTTTCAAAGCATTTGTTGGCTGGCCAATGCATGCTTTGAGGGTATCAGTTGGTGTGGCGATCTTCGCCCTTAAAAGACATTCGACCGTCACACTACTTACCCTTCTCCCGCCTATGGTAGGGTCGGTCGGATGCCTAATTTTAACCCGGATGAATACCTAAAGCTGGGCAGCATGCTCCTACACTTGGGAATTTGACAGATCTACTTCTTGGTTGAACTGAAGAGAGGGTTTTTTACGGCATCGTACGAGATAGACAAGGCCAAGATCTTGTTTCTTATGCGGGGAAAGGTGCACTAGGAACTCTTCCTCTTGTACATGAGTAGACGAAAAACCTTCCAAACCTGTAACCACTGAATTTTCAGTTGAGTAGGCTACCTCACAGCTTATCGATCCCCATGTAGGTCATATACTGTATGCGGATGATTAAAATGTCATGTCTTTTTCCTGTAGATAGCTACAATTGGAATATTTTTAAAATAATTCACTCACCCATTACCATCCAACGATGTAACAGTCTGGAGCTGTGGTCGACCTCTGAGTTTTCTAAGGAAATTCACGGAATTGCAGTTATTGGTTGAGTATCTGCTTTTTGACCATACATCGACGAAATAGAACTTTCCCAATATCTGCGCAAATAAAACAATTTTGTTATAATGTTGTACAATGCAAGCAAGAGTCTGGTCAAGCACTGCTAATGTATACTTTGAGCAGAATACTTCACAGAGCACTCCACCGATATCAGGAGGGCAAGTATCTACAATATGAAATTGTCAAAGTAGGTCTAATATTCAGTATTTTACTTCATGTGGATGGATGGTTCACTAGTTGTTAAGGGCCCTTCAACGGCAAGGTCATTAGAGCCCCCTCTACTGCATAGTTCAAATGCAGAGACTGCACAGACACTACACTAATGGGACGATTTTTGGGTATTAGCGGTACCCAGCTTCCCAAGCGGCCACCCATGTCAGTACTAGCTGCTGTTGTGTTGCTTAACTTCAGTGTTAGGACAAGAACTAGTGTCCAATGCAACTAGCTGCTCCTTTATTTCGTGTGGTAAGGATTATTTCCTGCACAGGCGACACACCACATGAGGCCATAGTCTTACATCTCATCCAATGGAAAAAATATTAGGGACCCTTCTCCACCAAAAGATAAGCCCCTTTTGATTCAGTATTCCGTCTGAACTACTGGCAAAATTCTTTCTCAATCAAATTTCTGGCCATATAGCTCCAGTGCAATGCATTTTAATACAACCAACAAACTGCAGTGCAGGGACTGATTCCTGATTGCAAATGGAGGGAAAAAAGGGTCCTGTGAACATATGCCTGGAAATGCATCATTGTCACGGTAGATGGCACTGACAAATGACATGTTTCTTTCTCTGACCACTTGCAGTGTGCTTCTTGTTTGTTGCCAATTGCGTGATTGAAGCAGCATACTGAAAGAAGCAGAATGGTCCAGTATTCATTTCAGGAACAAGCCGAGATAGTGTTTGTATATGGCTGAGAGGCAGGATGGCTATACCAAAACATGTACCCTCATATCACAAAACTTTTCAAGCCATTTTTGGGCGTTTGTGTGAACATTGGGGCAGACAGTATGCACACCAGATTTGAAGGAACAGGTTCTCCAGGATATTGAGCAAACCCTAGTGAAAGCTCAAGGCAAGTGGCCCATCAACATGGTGTAAGTCAAAGTGTGATTATGTGTGCCCTGCATGACAGCCACTATTAGCCCTACCACCTGCAATGAGTGCAGGATTATCACCAGTGGTTTGCCCTCTACAGGAAGGAATTTGTTGATGGTTTTTGCACCACACCATTACAATTATAGGATTTCTGTCTTCAGTCCCCCTTACTGATGAAGCAACCTTTACCAGAAATGGCATCATCAATCTGCATAATGGTCATTGTGGGCTACAGAAAATCCTCAGGGAATGGCTGAAGCATCTCATCAGCATCAGTTCAGCACCAATGCTTGGGCAGAGATTCTTGGTGACCACATACTTAGACCAATTATTCTTCCACAACGCCTCAATGAAGGGACATAAAGCACCAGCACACTTCTGCATTACAGTTCGCCAACACCTCAACAACATCCTTCCCATACGTTGGATAGGATGCAGAGGCCCTGTCCCATGGCCTGCTAGATCACCAGAC
>JAAFCE010009058.1:2282026-2300363 GCA_013389805.1 Trigoniulus corallinus
ATGTCAGAGTGTCTACTTTCACATCAAAGTGTCGCGGCCGTTTTCCATTACCTGGGGTAAGTTATTTTGATAGGAATTTCACGTTGATTCCTGTTATGCATGTGCTCTGTAGAAAAGAGACTAATTCGGGCATCTGCATTTGGAATTAGATGGTGGCCACTTTGAGGTACTCAAAAATTGTCTCAAAGTGCCCTGCCAGATACTTCCAAGTGGACCCCAGACACTCACGTGTGACACCAGCATCCCCCCCCCCAGACAACCCAGCCAATATCCCTGCATGTTCCAGACGCCTCACTGGAGTGTCCCCAATCAGAACATGTTCAGGGAACCTGCAGACCCGACCCTGCCACAAGTGGGATGCGGGTATGATGATGATGATAGCCAAAAGAAAAGTCTGCAGAGAGTGAGAAAAAAGTATGTTTCTGAAAATGTATCGTCTATATCAAAGAGATCTATTGCAAAGACAGTTATTTCTGATGATGAAAGTGATTTACAAACAGTTTGCAGACGGTGTATACACTTAGCAGATAGACAATTGAATTGAAATACAATTTTATTTTAGGTTCGTATAAATCTTTTTCAGCTTCCCAAAGAAATTTATTAAGAAACCTATTTTCTTTAACATCAACAAAGTTTTTTATGCAGTTGGACATTCATTTTAATTCGTTATTTCGGAATTATGCAAATTTTATAAATTATGGAACGAATCCCTCATTTTTCCATAGACTTATAGTCTCATTTTATGCGAATTTGGTTTATGCGATTCTCTGAGGAACATATCCCCCGCATAAAAAGAGACCTGACTGTATATTAATGTTAATATATACTTTTTGTACTAAAGATAGCTTTATTATTATGAACTCTGCAAAATACATTACAAGTACTTAAAGATGACTTGTACTTAGAAAGAGTTAGAGGTGAACGTCTACATCCAACGATGCCTATATTACAAGAGAAATAGGGGAAAGGTGAGCACTAAAAGGTGGTTCAATGCTTTTGAGTTTAGACCACATTTCTCAAATCTAAATTCATAACGTTTAAACAAAGGACATTAGTGGTACCTGCCTTGTAGTGCCCACCTTTTAGAGTAAGCTTTCATCAACCAATAAGAAAGCAGCTTCCTTTCTGAACTACTGTACACTACAAAGGGAATTCCCTCTCTTTGATTTGTCGTTTAGGCGTCATTGGACGTTTTAGCATCTAGCCCATACACTTTTGTTGGCCAACTGCACAAATATTGTAAGTTATTAATCAATTGTTTTAAAGTAGTTTGATAATATTAAAAATACATAGTTTCTACAGATATTTCATAAACAATTTTGAAAATCTTACAATTTAGAAGACAAAGTTAAGTGACCGCTAGTGGGGCACAATACCATCCCTAAACTGTAGGATTACAATTGGGGATATACCTTGGCCTGAAACAACAGAACTGTATGTTCGTAGCTATATGAGATCATTCACAGATACAATTTGTTTTTGGATTGATATTTACTACCATCTTTCGGTCTCCGGCCTTCTTGCCTTCAGCTCGAAGGCCTCCTCCCTGCGAACAAGATACATATCGTTTCTGTGAATACTTTCATGTAGCCACGAATATCCCATTTGAATGAATCTACTTTTTTTGCGAGAGCGAAAAATAGTCAAGACAAATGGTCTCAACTAAATTGAAATCGTCTGCAAAATGCAGTCAAGCAGTCTCTATATGTGGTGGTAATTTGTGCTAACTAGTGGATATAATTTGGTTCCCTAAACTGTAGGATTGGCAATCCTACAGTTTAGGGGACCAAATTATCCCTTAACCACTATCGTGGGGTCTTTATTGACTTTTGAAAGTTTATTTTTTTTTATTGCAACCAGAGTTTGCTTCAAATCACCTTGCAACTCCAGATATTTGTATCATATATCATAACCTTTATGTTTCACATGCAGAAAAAATAATTGCTTCATATGTTAATTAAATTTTAATTGGCTAAGGACATTTTTGACCCCATGATAACAGAAGTGCAACTATGGAATGGTACAAAAGACCCCACAGTGATGTAAGTGTAACTGAAACATTTAAACCGCTTGCAATATCATCGTCACAATACCCCATCAAAACTATTGCAGGGTCGGGTCTGCAGTTTCTAGTCTTCAACTGTCACTTATCTCCCATCAGACCCCCATCCACTCCCACCCTACCATATCATTGTGGACAACTTGCTCCCCTGTTTGCAACCACCAGCATTCCTGAAATGGACCTAATGAGCTTCTCCTCCCCTCTTCTCATTAGATATCCATACCACCTTAATACCACCCCAGGCCACCTCTAATATGCTCATTCCTAATTCTATTAGCTTGTGGCACTCCTAACATGTACTGCAACATTTGCATCTCAACTACTTGCACGCTATTTATGTGGCTCTTCCTCACTGCCACCAACATTCTAATCCATATAGAATAGCAGGCCTACACACTGCCCTGTAAAACTTGCTTTTCAACTGGATTAGGACCCTTTTATCACACAGGACTCCACTTGACCCATTCTCCTACTGTCAGCAGCTTGTCCATAACCAGAATGAACAGGTATGGACTTAATGCTGAACCTTCATGTACCCCAACCTTCACTGTAACCCCCCATGCATTTCCCCAATGTGTCCTTACCCTGGCTATGGGACCGTCATACATATCCTGAACTATTCATTCAGCAGAAGGACATATTTATATTACATGTTAACCTGATCTATTCTATTTAATAAATATATTCTAAACATGTTTCCATTAATCTTTCCATCACTTCAGAAGCAGCACAGCTACTGTATCCCATCATGACAAAAGGAGATTTTTGGAAAGCTGTTAACTAAAAAATTGCTAACTTGACATATTGTACCAAACAAAAAAAGCCATTTGCATGACATAGGATTTAAACTACAGTCAAAATTACTTAAAACAACACCGGATATAATGTACACTTAATGTACATTTAGTAAACTGTAATAATGTAATAATGTACATTTAGTGAACTAAATAGTTGGAACCATGAAAGCCTATGGAAAAAAAGCACTAATGTTGCTTAGAACATACAAATTGGCTAAAGCAAACAGATTTCTATTAACAGTGCCTTTTGAAATATTGGTTACTGCATCCAGTTCACATCCTGACTTCCTATGGAGTTTAAACAAAACCTATGACCATAGTCTCTAAGCTTATTTGACAAATGGCTTTTCAGTTGAGTTCTGTCGTTCTAAATGACAACATGCTATGACAGCAGTTCTCCATTGAGAACCAGTTTCACATAATTACCAGAGTTGAGTTGGGTGAGTCTGCAAGCAGGCTTGCCCATGAATTTCATACATCATGCTCAATCATTCTCAATCATTGGTGACTGTTTTGGGTTTGTGGCATTTCACTACACTTAGATGAAGTAGGCCGTTGAATGGGCATTCACTCAGCTGTTGCTCATCCTGTTTGGCTGGTAAGTTCTTTTGTGTTCCATGTTCTCTTGTAGTCTGTATAAGTTTTTTGATGATGGTGTACACTGCACTTTCATGCACTTCACAATATATTTCAATATTGTCTGCACTCGATGGTAAGTCCAAGTATTTTGAAGATATTCAATGTTGGATAGTAAGTCCAAGTAGCTTTCCATTGGCTGGTGTCGTTTTCTGCTCTTCCTTGTACTTGTGAGATTTATTTGTAATCTTGCTAGATTTTAACATAATATACAAAATGTACATAGGTAACTCAACCCAGGGTTGATAGTTGTTTATCATGTATGTGCATGTGATATGTTTTCCTATTCTTTAAATCTGGAAGTCCTGTTTGCCTACATTGTTATTCTTTTGGTCTTCAGTATATTTCGGGTATTTTATTGGAGAACCTTTTCTTTAGGGTATAGTGTGGATTTGTAAAGAATAAGTGCATTGTTTGCTTGGGTTCTAATTGTCATCCTCTGCCTTAAGTTACTTGCTCCAGCCAGGTGGTTGGGACAGGGATGACAGTTATGAGGTTCTTGCACCAATGTGGGTGCATAAATCAATAACCTAGATAAGAAGCTTTTCCACATAGGCCTTATTTTATTATAAGAATATAATTTTTATTCCACTAAAATTCTATTATGATTGAATCTAAACCCTAAGGAAGTGATACAATGTAAATCCGAGCAATAGACATGTAACTCCGAGCAATAGACATGTAACTCCGGTCAATAAAGGTGTGAGTTTTAACAATAGTGATTCAATTCCTGTCAATCCCACAATTAATACCTTACCTACATTGTACAATTCCTTCTTCCTACTTTTATTTGGTTTCCACAAGGTTAGTCAAATACAAAGAAAAAATAAAATAAAAATTTCAACTAATGATTACTAACATCTCTAACTGGATCCAAGCATGCAAGCAAAACTAAAATATTCTATAATAAAACGAAATCAATATCATTAGAATCATTAGTCCGATCTCAAAGTGAAATTTCTCCTAAGCGGTGATGGGCAACTAATTCACAAGACAGGCTTTTGTTCTATAATCGACAACAAGAATCAATTTCAGCAGGTAAACAACAAAAGTTAGCAAAGGAATATAATTCTCTTAAAACAATTGGTAGCCACCTGAAACAAATAAAACATGATAGATGATTTCTTCTATAACCTTAAGATTGAAATTAAAAATTTATCTTTGAGCTGGAGTTTTTATTATAAAATCATGTCAATTTCCGATATGCTGGCAATTAAGGCTTAACTTTAAAGGGTTCTTTATCTTTTCTTCTTCTTCTTCTTCTCGCCATATTCCATCCACAAGAGAAGCAGTTTAAATTTCTTCTGTACCATAGGTACTTTGAAGGGATACAATAAGGAAAACATTTTTCCTACCTCTGGCTCCACCGGTTGACTTCGCCGTCTGGTCACACTGGTTGATGTCGTCGAGTGATGTGAAAATGGCTGCCGTCATTGGATTACACGTTTCCGTGAGTGGTGGTTTTAAGTTGTTTTGTTTGTTTTTAGTTCTCTTTTTATTTTTCCTTTGATGACCGTTGTTTGTTTTCTTTCAGAATTAGCAGTCTTAAGGTTTGAATGATGGTTTAACCTTACACTTAGTCCTTTCACAGCGGTCACACTTCACACGTTGCAGATTAAGGTTGTTGGTAAGTATTTATTTTCTTTTCGTTCCTTATTTATTAATTTTTGTTCTCCTTTTGCCTTTTAGTTTTTCATCTTTCCTTGGCTAGAATTCTTTTGCTTTCTTCCTCTTATCCTCTCTTACAAGAGAAAAATTATGTCATCTCCTTGTTGTCTTCCTCCTACTTATACCTTCTCTTGGGGGGCATTAAATTCTTAATAGTGGGTTGCCGTCCCAATTCCTTGGAAGAAGGAATTGTTTTATGGTTATTGCTTTCCTTAGTTGGGGGGTTAATAGTTTCATAGCTGGGGTAGCTTAAAGCATTTATTATTTATTTTTTTCTCTGTTTTATTTCTAGGCTTTCTGAAGTTTTTCTTTCCCATGGGTATCAGGTTTCTGACATGTGTTAGGGACACTTGAAGGGCGGTTTCAATGGTAAGTTTCTTTATTATTTAGTATAAACTTTCTTTATTTTCTTTTCTATTTCTTGTTTATTTCCCTAGCATGTTATTTTTGTTTCCCTCCTCTAAGGGTTCCTTTATTATCATTAAAAGTTTTACAATTTTTCCTTTCTAGGTTACAGAGTAAGCAAAGGGGCCGAATTATTTAATCTTTAACTGCCGCTGGACTATTGTAACTCTTGTAGAAATAAAGAGATCCTCCAACTTGTCTTTAACTGCTTTGGTTCTTGTTATTTTTTGCAAAATTGCTCTCCCTCACTGTTATGCAACATAACATAATTCTTTCATTGTTTATTGTATTCTTCATTTTTAATTCTTTGTTGTTTGTTTTCTTCTTGCAGGTGTATGGTAGGCTGGAATGTGGACATGCAATATTTGAATGTAAGGTGGCCATTTCATTATTGGGGGTCTAGGGGCCTAACAAATATTTTGGGGGGTTTAGGGGCCTAACATAAATCAACAGAGCTAAAATATCAACAATACAATGATTGAGATTCCTTTTGAGGGCCAAATTTCTTAAACTTAAACTAGTTAAGTAGCAGCATCATTAATTGAATTAATATTGATCCTATTTATTTGTAAAAATAAAGTTGTTGGAAATGGCTGGTTAGAAAAAGAAAGAACTTTTGTCACCCACGTACGATTTGCAGAAGCAAGAAGCACTGACCATTTTCCACAATGAGACTGCTGACTGAATGACTCACTCAACTCGTGCATAAGGCCCTTCATCCACTGCCACGACGCAACTGCAACTTGACTGAAAAATAATTGAATTGTAGTTTCTTTTAGTTGCATGCTAGTCTGACTCATGTCAATGACATAGACTTCTTCCACCAATGAAACTGCACACAATGTAAAGGCAACCAGTTGGAAACCACTTGTGTTGCAACTGATCATGTCAGTTTCATTTCAACTGTCAAGCAATTTGCCCCATTCACTCAATGCTCTCTTCATCTGAACTACTCAGCATCATAAGTACAATATTGCCAAAGAGTTGCATCTCTAGACAAAAGTGACATTGTAATTAACATTAGTTGCATTGCATTTCAGTTGAGCTGCAGTTGGGTTTCAATTGCGTTGTGGCAGTGGATGGAGGGCCTTAGTCAACTGTGCCTCCCCAGTGTCACAAACCACCCATGTCACGTCTTCCATCACCCAAACGACACTGCTGTGCATGCCTGCACAGCTGCATTCAAGGGGCCAAAGAGCCACAGTTTGCCGAATACTGCTGTAGAGGGAGTTGTGAATTCATCTATACTGGACAACATCGCATGTACTGCTATTCATTTCTTAAGACAAAGGGTTTGTATTTTTTAAGCGTTTTGAAGGAAGTCAGCACAACAATTATTCGAATCAATTCATTTCATTTTTTTAGACATTTTGGGAGCATTTTAGTTATCTTTGTCTTTTAATATTGCATAATATAGAGGTCATAATACATGTAGAAGTCTACATAATATTTAGAAGTCATAATACAAGTAAAGGTTGGCCCACCCTCAATCAGTAAACCAGCACTAATTCATGTGGGTTGAAGAGAACTCTTGAATAGCAAGAATTCTTGAGTACTTAAACCCCCCCCCCCCCCCTGCTATAACTGATTGTTTGAGCATTAAGCTAAGTTATCTATCACCCAAAACACTTTAGAATTATTTCAGATCCATTTAAAAGATTCTCAGAATATATACACTGGTCAAAAAATTAGGGGATATTGTGAAAAGACCTAAGAATGCAGTGTTTTTAGGAACAGTGTTTGAACGCAATCACTTTCTTGTACCCCAATAGAATGTTAAACATGTTAGATGTCATTGTTAAACCTGTATATCAGTCCACAGGGTAGCGTCTGTAGGGTTGATATCAAAGGGCATGTGGGGGGATACAAGTTGTGCTGCTGTAGTTGGTTACATTTTAATTATCATTTAGTGAATGACTCCACTTAGTGACAGCAATGCCTCCACAACATCATAATCAGTGGCTTGGAGAACCTAAGAAGGATGGAAGCTGGACAGACATAATGAGAGGTGGCACAAGCCATTGGGGTGTCTCAAAGTGAGATTTCCAGACATTGGAATCCCTTTAAAACAACAGGCAATGTTATTGGTAGGGCAGGACAAGGTTAACCATTATCAATAACAGCCCTTCCAACAGCAGTGGGATGCAGGGTGTCAACTCGGACTGTCTGTAATCAACTTCATGGAGGTGGTTTCTATGCCCATAGGTCCATGGTGTGTACCAGGTTAACTCCACAACACGATAAAGAGTGTGCAGAAACTGGGTACATGACCAATGCGGGTGGCAGCATGCCAAGTAAGAGCAGTTCTATTCTCTGACAAGTCCCAATTCAATGTGGGATGTGACAGTCGATGTTCACTTATGTGGGGGGAACGAGGGTCAAGAAACAACCCAGCTTTAGCTCAAGAAACAGCTTCATATGGCGGTGGTGGATTGATGGTGTGGGAAGGCATCAGTATTGGTGGATGTACAGACCTCTACATTATCTGAGGTTGTATTTTGACCACTATAAGGTATAGAGACACGAATCTCTGTCCTTTTGTCATGCCATATGCTGGTGCCATTGGTGATTTGTTTCTTTTGATGGACGATAATGTTGATCCCCAAATAGCTGCATAGGTGGACAACATGATGGAATTGGAGGGTGCAGTAGTCAGCTTGCTCACTGGACTTGATTCCAATTGAGCATGTGTAGGATTCATTGGGGAGGCGCATTGAAGGCCGACCAGCACATCCCACATCTGTTCCAGAGCTGGAGATTGCTCTTATGGAAGAATGGCCATGTATCCCCATTTGATAATCTCATTGCATCAATGTCACATCGGTGTGTGACAGTGCTGGCAGTTCAAGGAGACCATTTACCATACCAGAAGAGCAATCCACTGATGGCCAACAATAAATGTAGTGTTAATGTTGCTTTGTTGGTTTGTCCTATTCTCTGTTATCTCATTTCATTTGATGGGGATACCACTCAGGGGTTCACATGAATCACATATTTTTATGTCAGTTATGTAATTTAAAGTAATATGTGATTGAAACAACTTATCTCTTGTACATTATTGCAGCATTCTTAGGTTATTTCACAATATCCCCTAATTTCTTTTGGCCAGTGTATCTACAGACAGCCCTCTCATCTATGGACTTGTAGCATCCACATGCAGCTGCATGACGTCATACATCTCGCTCATGCACGCTCATGCATCTTGCATGCATCACACATCTTTGAATTTTATTCCCTTTCATTTTGAATTAAATTTTAGAACATTGCATATTTTTAGAAGGGAATTTGAATTTTCCGTTTATTCTGCTCAGTTCCTTCTTGGCTCTCCTATTTGCCAGATGTTAACGTTATGTGTTGTGTTAGTGATTTATTTGTGATTGTCTAATAAATGGTTGTTGCTGTTCACTGGATGCATCTGGAGTAGATTTTGGATACTGCTAATTTGGAAAAGCATATTTTGAATATTGGACACGCCAAAGACTAATAGGGGTGGGGTTGTCTGTTAAAGCAGATTGTCTGTAGGTCGTCTGTAGATTGCAGTGATGATATAGTGTGGACTCAGATTGGTTTCTTACACTGAGTCAGAGAAGTTGTGAAGTTTCTCTAAAGCACTACTGTCACTATTACAGGTATGTGTTCAGCGCTGGTGCTTGGGATGCTCTGACCAGGTGTTGGAAAGATGGTTTGGGCTTAAAATGAATCCAACTTTAATTGCTTTCCACAACTGTATTGTTCACAGGTTATTAATGCTCTTAATGTGCGGAGATGTTGATAGTAAGCTTGAATGGAAGAGTTATCTGTTGTATCAATGAATAGCAAGAGAGTGTCAATGGAATCTTGTACAGAGAGAAATTTTTGGTTTCACTACCACCTCTTCCTCCATGTCATTGGAGCTCTCCACTGAAACATCACCAGCCTATTTTCTCCACAGAAAGAGCTTGGTTACCAGGATCAGTATTCACCTCTTCAAGCAAGTATTCAATTTTAATATTCACATCTTTTTGTCCAGCATATGATTAACCTTTGTGAAACTCATTTTGTTCGAAACCTTCAAAGTCCAGTTCAGGATCTTCACCCAACATAATTTTTTTCCAAGATTTTAAGGGAATTGTCATTTTCACATCTTTTCAAGCTGATGCAAAATTGTAGATGCCACATTTTAGATTATAGTTTTTAATATTGTTTACTGTACACTGCCCTCTTGTGTCTTTTTCCATATCGTCCTCTTTGTCACTGATACAATAAATATACTAATCAAAATGACAAAAATAATAGATTTATCTCAGCCCCTTTCCCCTTGTGCAATTTTTTTTATATTTCAATGACACGCCGTGCAGTAACTTTAAGAACTTTCAAGAATTTTTGTCCGTTGCACCCGAAGTCTGTTGAAGGAGGGTCCGTAGATGAGAGGTTCCTCTCTCTCTATAGCTCACATCGACTTGTTAACACCCTATGTCATTCACTTATCAAGTCCAAGATCAGGAAGGAGGCCTTCAACATAAAAGCAACATATAAATGATCTGTTGTCTTTTCCTCGTGATCTGACCAATCCTTCGGCAACGGACCTTGCATCTATGCTGGATAGAAATAACATTGAAGAATGGATGATCGTTGATAACGATGCACCTGTTTTTTATCATTATATGGCCTAAGTCCAGATTTTGTAATTCCAGGCATTGTAATCCAGACATCAAGCCAGTGAAGGATAAAGTAGTGGTTAAAATGAGGATGAGGTACCAGAAAGACTTTCTATTGATTGGCTAATTCTGCTGAGGATTAATTTCTGAAAGGTTTGTAGTAGTATAGTTTTATAACTGAGCTAGAATTAATGAATATTTACATGCAGCAGGATAAACTAATCAAAGAAAGGCCACAATTTATGAACCAGAGCATCTTGAAAGATACATTCTAAATGGCTAGAAGGAAGTGATGATCTTTCTTGTGTAAGTCAACAGAATTAATTTGCAGTGTTCCTATACCTGTATTTCAATAAAACCACTTGAATTTATTGGTAATTTTGTTTTTTATTAATCAACTTGCATTGGTTTATGGGATACTTTAGTTTTAAGATGAAGTGGTTAGCTAGTGGGTTTGGTGTAGTCTAGCCTAATAAATGGCAAATCTGACAAAATCCAGCACCCTCCAAGTCCCAATGATGCTGGACTAGTAATAGGTCAACCTGTATGTGTAACCATTATTTTAGACCTGTTAAGTGGGGCACAATTTGATAGAAATATGGGACAGTTACTTTATACAAATTTGAAGCAAAATTTGTCAAGCAAAATTAAAGTTATTGCTTCAATTCTTTCAATATTTAGTGACATTTAATATTTTCACTAGATATGGGAAAAGGCCAAAATCATATCCAGTGGGATGAAAAACTGCAGAAATGGAGAATTCACTCTGATGGAGGTTGCAAATTATTTTACCATAACAAAAAGTACTTTACAAAGAAATGTTCAAGGTTTAATAACTGGAAAATTGGGACTTGAAAATATTATGGTTGAAAAAGAATTCAAAAAATAACAGAATTTTATATCTTGAAAGGTGTGGATATGTCCTAACATAAAATGAGGCACATCTAGCATATTCTAGTTCTAATTGAATACACTGCAAGCAAATTATTTTTCCGGAGCCAAACAGTGGTTGGAAATGCAAATTTAGTGGGACATTTAAGAAAAAACTCATGTCAGCAAATTACAAAATAATTGCCATTTTGTTGTGACTCAATCATCTCCTGTCTTAAATGAACAACAATCAATTAAATTTCTTTTCATTTAACACCACTAAAAGCTTACAAAGTCCACATTTATGAAGATGTTACATTTTTCGCTTCATCCGTGATTCAGGTCTTTGTGTTTTGTGCTCTCATGCAGGCATTTTACAAAGTTTATTGGGAGTTCTTTTTGCTGCATTATGGACACTGAAGCTTCAGGTTACTATAAGCATTCTAAATTGTCTTTTTAAGTTAACAGGGGGTCAAGATATGATCACATGTAGTTTAGGAGGACAACAACTGATTTTTTAATAATTCTTTGGGACTTGTCATTGTGGGAAAAAATAGTACCCTTTCTTCCATTCTGGAAATGATTAGGATCACTCTGTGGTCTGTTACCTTTGTTTTGACACCCATCCTAAAGTGCTCAGACCTGCGGAAGTTATTTATTTTTAACCTTCTGTCGACAAAGTGACGATTTCTGGCACACACTACAAGGTGGGGGTCTGTGACGACCCCAAAAAGACTTTTTGATTTTCAAGGCTTAAATATTCAGATTAAGGGCATTGTGATGGATATTAAATTAAATGCCATCCATATAAAGCTTTAGCAATGAAAATAATTTGGAAACATGCTGTAAAAATTCTATATTACCCAAGAAGACAAGACATCATCATCTTCACCATACCCTTATCCCACCTATGACAGGGTCGGATCTGCAGGGTCTAGTCCTCCACTCCTGCTTATCTCCCACCAGGTCCCCATCCACCCCAGACACTACCAAATCCTTATGGACATCCTGCTCCCATTTCTGCCTTAGTAACCAGTGTTTCTGACCAGCCAACCATGTTGGTACTAACTTCGGTTGCATTGCTTAACCAGAAATAAAATATGCTAATTACTTCGGAGACCTGCCAACTTCCCTAGATAGGTAAAGAAAACATCGGAGGACAGGTACTCAAAGTTTGGTTAAGATTGGAGAAAGTGGTACATGTGTAGACACAATTTTGTAGGTCTGGGGTCTACCAAGACCCCACCTTGTGGACGGAAGGTTAATTTTTATTACAATGACGTATCAATGAAGGTGTGACACGAATGGAGTCATTTGATTTTCTCTTCACTGAACATCTCCTTTCTCGTGCTAATACTGTCTTTGCAAGAAATGAAATGAGACGTAACATTGAATCCAGGGAACCAAATTTACCAGAAGTTGATTTGAAAAATGAAATCTCCCTATTTTCCAACAAGGTTCTGACAGTGACAAAGAGTATGTGGATTCATCAGGCAGTGAATCAGATCTTTGATGTAATTAAGATTCCCCAACTTCAATGTACTAATTTGAAACTTGAAAAAACATTGTATTCAGAATTATAAAATTATATTTTGTTCAAAAATTTACAACTACACTTCATTTTTATCTTACTTCTTTGCACTATTACACATATCCCGCTAAAACATGATTTCAGACCACTGTGAGCCAGTTGCTGAACAAAATTGCAACAGCTAGGTTTATCTATCGTTATCTACTGTTTGCGCATTGGGGAATTCGCAACGCCAGGGGGCGACCTCGTACGTCTGAAAATTTTGCGTCTCCTACCCATTGTGTAGTAGAGAGGGTTCTTGCACGTGCTAATATCACACAACACATAAATGACATAGTACACTTACACGGGACCTCGGTTTTGCTTCTCATTTGATAGAATGCACACTCGGGACCTTCCTCGGCCTAGTATCGAACCTAGAACTACTGATGCATTTACTGGGCATGCTTACCACTATGCCACCGAGGCGGGTCTATTGCGAATAACACCCAAAATAACTCGAGCCATATTAAAAATTTCTAATGCTGATTACAGGTGAAGTTTATATTATCAGTTTTATAACGTCAACAAACTTTCTTTGAACGTGATAATTTTGAATAATATTGCTTTACAATTTGACAAGTGTTTTTAAATTTGTTCGCACTGGTTCAATTGTTCCAAAACGTGACTTAGTTACTACTTTGGCAGAAATATAGAATACAGCCCAGTATTATTACAGGAAAATAACAACTACAATAGCATTTATAGCTTGATGACAAAGTTCCATAATTACCAATTGTTTTGGAAACGGTGGGATTGGGAAAAAATATCACCTGATTGAATATAATTATATAATTAATCATTTTATAACTCCCATGAAGAGGTTGGGTCGACTTTGAATCTTTGTTAAACAAATAAACGTTTGTCCAAACATTTCTTGAAAATCACAATAGTTTCAAAATTAGAAACGTTTTTAATTCATTGCAATGTTTTACTTAGAACATTGAGAAGTTTATTATGTATTTGAATGCTTTCTATTCATATCAGTCAAAATAAGAATGCAACATGCAGTTTTTATGATACAAAGGAACATTCCTGAAAATAGTTTTGAAAGAGTTTGCATCCAGTGAGATGGAGATTAAAATTTTATTAATTTGCATCTTTCCAAATAAATCGATTATTAGAAGAATCGGTAATCCTGTATTTTAACGGTCGGAATTATTTCGTCATTCTTAGCAGATGAAATGTGGCACTTCGGTCGGTATAACTTCATCAAAATACTCGTTCCAGGGCCTGCTGCACATATTGCCGAGATATTACGCGTGTTGGACTCATTTATTTCTCGCTATTTTAACTGAAAACTTTGTATTTATGCAATGCTTTTCATGAATGTCATGAATTTATTTCTCGTTATTTTAACTGGATGCATTCGATTCATGAAATGCTTGGCATAATTGTTATTAGGGTGGCCCAGCAGACGGCTGACAGAACATATAAACTTAAAGCTGTGTGTACAGTAGCAAGTTACTTGCAGAATGTCTTGCACAAGTACTTTCAACTCTGTATACACTGCTTGCAAGTTTTGTTGCCAAAGCACCTTCTGCAAGTAGATGACCTGCAAGTACTTGCAAGACTGTTTACACTGCTATATAGTAACTTCTGCAAGTACGTGAGCTGCAAGTACTTGCAAGACTTTGTATCTGGCTGGGAATATGACTGATTGGAGTAGGTGAGTGGGCCCCTCAGTGCATGGTATTTGCTGATGTAGGAAGGCTTGAGGAGTCTCGAGAGGATGCACAACAGGGCTTACAGCTCATTACAACACAGACCCGACTCCACCATAGGTGGGATAAGGTTGTGATGAATTCGGGATATTGCTCATATATGGAAATCAGCCTAATTATTTCGTCTCTTGTCCATGTTTTCCTAGATTGTCCATGTTTTCAGCCATTGGTAAAAAATGCTTGCTGAAAACTTATCAAACCAAGCTTGATAAGTTGCAAGTTAAAAAATGGTGTCTGCACGTGGTGACTTCCCACAAGTTTTGTAAGTTTAAACAATTCTGCAAGCTGACTTGCTTTGCTGTCTACATGCTACAGTGCACTTGCTAAAGTCAACTTGTGCAAGTTTTATTGCTAGTGTACACACAGCTTAAAGAAGGGAACTAACAAATACATAAATGCTTAAGTATATAAGTTTTTGGCAAAAAGCATGTGGGTCTGTTTAGTGCCATTGGTAGAGTGCTTAGTTCACAAGACATTGTGGTTGTAGGATCGATCCCATCTTTGTTCAGAAATTTTTTTTGGAAACTTTTATGGCTACTACCTATCTCTTTATAAAATATTTATATGTTAATGCTTATACATACCTAACTTCAACGTCATCCAGGATGAAGCTGAATCTATTCATTGGTGCACCAAAAATAAAGTCTGCAAAGGGTTGCAGTAGTAGTTAAATGTGTAAAACAAAGACAGAAAAAGAGCAAAATATGTTTTCTTATTTTATTTTCAATTGCCAAATATTTTCAAGGGGCGTTTAACAATGAAAAACAATATAAACATTCCAGTTCTATGCCATTTCACATTTAAACAACTAACATAAAACCTGACAATCACACGATAATACTTCACTAAAAGATAGAAGAATACTTAGTATTTAATGTGCACTTAAAACGTGCACAACTTCATTTGCTTTTTCTATCACAATAAATATTTTATGAAATTAGCTGCTGGTGGCTATGAAGTACTTATAATCTTGCTGTAAACGTGGCAGAGCATGTGTTTATGTAAACCACAAAGTGCAAACTAGTTACTAATTGTGGGGTAATATCACTTTGATGGGAGACATTGCAGTAAGTACGGTATGGCTGAGAGCTTCATGAGTATGTGCCTCATGTGGAATGTGCTCGATGGATACCTGTTCTACATTGTTTTCTCTATTTGGTTGTTCCTGTGGCAATTGAGAACCTACTATTTGGATATGCCTGCTACTTTCTATGGATTCTATTGTTGTAGAAGTTAATGAGTGACTGGTAGATGATCATTAATTATTATTGGTGAGATGACACAATTTTAATTGGCTTGCAAGTATTGGAAATCTCTCTTCTGGATCATCAGTATCAACTTCATATACCTACAAATAAGTCATGTCATAACAGGGTTGTTAATAAAGAAAGGAGGAAGAATAGAAAATTTATTCAATTCGTTAACCAATCTATTACCTGCTGTGAGATTTGAGGCTTAATTTCTTCAGAAACTGAAAATATAAATTGTGCATGGCCTAAATTTGATGGTAAAGGTTCCATTACAAGAATTGAATTTCTTGCAAGTGTTAAGCATCCATCAAACACTCCACAAACTCTGCCACTCTTTTCCTACCATGAGTGTGTTTGATGGGGCATTAACACTGTCAGAAAATCAATTCTTTAAAATGTTCTGCATTGAATTTCTATTAATGAGTCAAATAACTAATTGAAATGATATTACCCGTGTGTGCCCGGGGTAGAATAGGCACACTGCATACCTGCATGTCGTAAGAGGCAACAAAACGGGGTGACTTTTTCTTGCCCCTGACTGGACAACACCACTATCGTCTTTGTCTACGACGTGTTCTGGACAGGACGATACCAACATCGTGGTTGTTCCAGTGTTCGGTCTGACTTGTGCTCGGTCGACGTAGGCTCCTCACTGAGGGGACCGTAAACAAACGCCTACCCGCGTGTTTGCCGTGCATGGAGACCCGTACCCTGGGAAAAGCGGATCCTGGTGATTGAGGAGGGTCTAGGGCTGCGGCCCTACACATCCAACACACATCTTTGGCCACAGCTTCCGGGGCAAACGGGAGGCCAAGGCAGTAGCCCAGTCTTGGTCAATCGGCCGGGGGCGCTTTAGTTGTTATGCCTCCTGGGGTGACTGTAAGTGGACCGGCAGTCAACCCCGATGCCAATGGTCCGGTACTCGGGGATTATGCCACCCTAACAGTATCCTGCCCGAGGAACCTTGGCGACCCGAATGGGCCTCCCCTCGTGGGGCTCGGTGGTGGGTAAGACCTGCGGGCAGCGAAATCATAATTTATAACAATTATGGCAACTATAACCCAGAGGCTGGGGGCCTCTTCAAAAAACCCCACCCCTCCCCCTTCTTTAGTTTCAATGACTTGTGTTGAGCCGGAAGATGGCGGGCTCGGTCCCACTCAACTGAGTGGGCCAGCTGCCAGTGAGTTAATGGAGACGAGCACTGCTCCAACTAAGAGGCCGCATTCCCCCAGTCACCCAACTGGATGAGGGAATGCCCCTGTGGTGTCAAATACATCAGCACCTGCCCTTAACAAGAGGCAACGGCCTCTTAGCCTTAAGGTGCAGGGCTCCACCGCTGATGCAAAGCGTGTTCCTGCATCTAAGGAAGCCTCAGGTGCAGTCAAAAGCACTTCTATTCCTTCTTCCTATCCCCCCCCCGGTTTCTTTCCATATCTGGGGAGGATGGTGCATCCTTGGGGAAGGCGTCGCCCTTCCTTATCGCCAAAGCCATCAAGGGCATTGCCGGTGATGTGACCTCGGTCAAGAAACTGCGCAATGGCACCTTGTTGGTGGAGGCATCTGCCAATCACCAGACCGAAGCATTATTAAAAATGCAGAAACTCGGTGACATCCCCGTTGTGGTCGAACCTCATCGCACTTTAAACACCAGCAGAGGTGTGGTGCGGTGCCCCGATCTGCGTGGGGAGTCAGAAGAGCAAATAGCGGAGGAGCTTAGGGACCAGGGTGTGGTGGCTGTCCGCCGCACCTCTGTCCAACGGGATGGAGAATCCAGGCCATCTGACACCTTGGTGCTGACCTTTGGTAGGCCCAAGGTGCCAGAGTACATCATGGCTGGCTACCTCCACTTGCCTGTGGTTCCTTTCATACCGAGCCCGCTTCGGTGTTTCAAGTGCCAACGTTATGGCCATGGCCCGAATTCCTGTTCTGCCAAGGCCATGTGTGGCACTTGTGGGCAGGGAGAACACTCCCCAGAGTCTTGTAAGAATGCACCTTTTTGTCTGAACTGTAAGGGCAACCACCCCGCGTCTTCTCGGGACTGCCCTACTTGGTTGCAGGAGCGCGCAATCCAGGAGTTGCGTGTCCAGAAGGGTATCAGCTTTCCGGATGCATGGCGAGTGCTAGCCTTGCCAGGGACCCCCAGTCGTGCGGTGTCCTATGCAGGTGCTGCCAAGGCAGCTGCTGTGTCGTCTGTCTGCACCCAGACGGACACACTACCTCAACTCCCCCCTCTCATCCGTTTGACGCCCTCTCAGGCCCGTGGGGTCCATGGAGTGCCAGTCTGTGCAAGCATTGGATGCCAGACGGACCCCGACCCCGTTTCCACGGCTACTTCCGGCTCCACCACCGCCTCTGGCCCATGCATGGGCCCCCCAATAATGGCGGTGCCAATTTCTTTGGAGGCCCCAGATGCTGCTCATGAAAGAGAGGCATCTCCTGTGAAGGCCTCCCTCCCTGTCTCAGTCCAGCCAGCCCCTTCCACAGAGAGGATGGTGGGTGAGACAGGTGGAAAGAAAGTAGGGACACCTACCACTTCCACAGTGGGGCGGGTGTCCTTGGTTCGTCCACCCAAACTCTCTAGCCAACGGCAGAGAGCAAGGGGTGGTTTCATGCCCCAACTGGGGAAAGATGGGGATTCCTCCTTCGAGATGGAGGAGGATGAACCAATCGAAGGCATCCCTCCCTTTTCTGCAGTGGGACGGAGAAAAGGGAGGAATA
>JAAFCE010009058.1:2301904-2362629 GCA_013389805.1 Trigoniulus corallinus
ATATGGCAGCAGCATGAAGTCCCTGCAGGCTGGCGAGAGGCTACTATAATCCCACTCCCAAAACCTGGGAAGGATAGTAGCCTTGCAATAAATTACAAACCCATTTCATTGACGAGCTGTCTTTGCAAAACAATGGAACGAATGATAAATTGGCGCCTGGTGTGGTATCTCGAGCGGCACCACCTCCTTGCCAATGCCCAATGTGGCTTCCGTGCTGGTAGGTCTCCGGTGGATCATTTGATCTCCCTGGAGACTGCAGTACGTGAGGCCTTTCTCCACAGACAGCACTTAGTGGCTGTCTTCTTTGATGTGGAGAAGGCATATGACACCACTTGGCGCCATGGTATATTGGAGACCTTGCACCAGTGGAGGTTCAGGGGTAATCTGCCCCTCTTCCTCCAAAGCTTTCTGTCCGAACGGACCTTCAGAGTGCGTGTGGGTAACACCTACTCCTCTGCCTTTCTGCAGGAGAATGGTGTCCCACAGGGGAGCGTCTTGAGTGTGATGCTTTTTGCTGTTGCGGTGAACGGCCTACCATCCTCCGTTCACCCCCCGGTCAAGTCGTCCCTATTTGTGGACGACTTCTCAATCAGGTACCGGGCTGCCACGATGCACAGCATTGAGCGCCAGTTGCAACTCGCACTAAACAGTGCCCACGAGTTTGCCGCCTCGTGTGGCTATAAGTTCTCCCCTGACAAAACAACTGTCATGCATTTCTGTCGTAAGCAAGGGCTTCACCCTGAGCCCCAGCTTACCCTGGATGGCCGCCTCCTGCCAGTTGTAGAGGCGGCCCGCTTTCTTGGTCTCCGTTTTGACAGCCGTCTGACATGAGTCCCGCACTTGAAGGAGCTGAAGGCTAAGTGCCTTCGCTCCCTTAATATTCTGCGGTGCCTGCAGGGAACTGGTTTTGGGGCAGATCGAACGGTGATGCTTCGACTATGCAGATCACTCGTTCGATCCCGTCTCGATTATGGCTGCGGCATATACGGCCTGGCCGCTCCATCTACTCTCCGGATGCTGGATAGTGTTCATCACACTGGCATCCGGTTGTCCATTGGGGCGTTCCGCACAAGTCCAGTACTCAGCCTTTATGCTGAGGCTGGTGAGCCACCATTGACTGTGCGGTGGCAGTGCCTGGTAGCTGCATACATTTTGCGGCTGAAAGGTCAGCCACAGCACCCTACACACCCAGCCGTCTTTAGTGACATTGTGAGACGGCCATTCAACTGCCGCCAGGGGGTTCCCCCTCCATTCGGTGTGCGTTGGATGGAATGTCTTGCCGGCCTGGGTGTGACTCTACCTAGGGTGCAGCCTGTACTGCTGGCCTCTGTGCCGCCCTGGACAGTGCCAGAGCCAAGTTTAAATTTAATGCTTGCAGCCTTACCCAAAACCAGTACCGATAGGTCATTGTACCAACAAGAGTTCGGACGCCTCTCTTGGACCTATCGAGGCCATGTTTTTATTTACACGGATGGGTCGAAGGATGGTTCCTATGTGGGTTGGTCAGTCTTTACAACTGGTCATGTCATAGGGGGCCGCCTTCCAGGCATTGCCAGTGTCTTAACTGCAGAACTCACAGCTCTGCACAGGGCACTGGATCTCATCCAAGTATTGCATAACAGACACTTTGTTGTTGCGACTGACTCCCTATGCTCCCTTCAGCTGTTGCACACCCTGTAAGGCAGACATGCCATCGTCCAGGGTGTGCACAGATTGCTGCTTGTGATTCGTAAGCAGGGCAAGACAGTGTTGTTTATGTGGGTCCCAGGGCATGTTGGCATCGTGGGCAACGAGATGGCAGATGCCCATGCCCATCAGGTGGCCCACATGCCAGAAATACCTGACACTGCTGTCCCCTCCTCCGACGCTCTCCCGATGGTGCGGCGGGCCGTCCACAACCAATGGCGGGCCCAGTGGTTGGCGGAGACCACGAACAAACTCCGCACACTGAAGGACACTCCAGTGCACTGGGTGTCCTCGTGACGCCAATCGCAGAGGGAGGAGGTTGTGCTTGCTCGGCTGCGAATCGGTTACACCTTCGTCACCCACTCCTACATTCTACGGGGTGAGGATCAGCCATGGTGTGACTTCTGTTGGGAGCCTCTCACAGTGGCGCACATCTTTAGTCACTGTGAGAGATACCGAGAACTTAGGTGGCGACTGGGAGTCAGTGCAGAGCTCTCCACATCACTTGGGGATAACCCTCAGGCAGTGGAGAGCTCGCTAGTATTTGTGAAAGAGGCTGGCCTCTTTCACAAAATTTGAATTATGTGACATTTCTTTTAGACACCTTTTGTAATTATTTTTGAATTATATGGCTTTTGCCTTTTTGTTTCTGTATTCGTTTTGGCTTTTGCCACATTTGTTGTAATGTCTCTTTTGGCTTTTGCAACAATTATTATTCTGTCTGTTTTGTCTTTTGCCTTTTTATTTCTGTGTTTGTCTTGGCTTTTGCCACATTTATTATTCTCTCTGTTTTGGCTTTTGCCACTTTTATTGTTGTGTATGTTTTGGCTTTTGCCTTTTTTAATATGTCTGTTTTGGCTTTTGCCTTTATTTATATGTCTGTTTTGGCTTTTGACTGTATTTCTTTTCTGAGTAATTATTAGGCTATTGCGATTTTATTGTTATTACTTTTATTGGCCCTTTGCCCTTTTTATTGCCATCATGGTGGGATGGCAATTTACACCCCCACCATGGTGATGTGTCTTTCTGGGCCCTAATGACCTTTGTAGTTGATGGGCCCTAAAGCAACAACAAAACAAAAATTGAAATGATATTTTGTTTCATGAAAATAACGTGATTTTCTATCAGTGTAATGGCTCTGTTGAGTAGTATTGCATTGTGTTGTTAATGCATTCGATGGAGCCAAAATACTGCTTAAAATTAATGTTATATTAGTGAAACAAACCTTTATTTCAACTAATTATCTGAATAATAATTGGAAACCCATAGCATAACGTTGCAAGAATTGAATTCCTTGCAAGTGTTAAGCATCCATTAAATACACCACAAACTCCCCCACCCTTTTCCTACCATAACACCAGATGGACATACACCAGATGGCGTCTGAGAGCATTGACATGTCTTCTTTGCTCTCCTTGCTTAGTGTGGAAGTGGACGTTATGGTTATAGCTGTGTCCTCTATTTGTTCTGCATAGCTAATAATAATGCCGGTTCGGTTAATCCTGATTGTGTTAAGGAATGTGAATCTATTCATCTGAATTGTGTGATTCTTAACTCATCACTGGACTCTATTAAGAACGAGTGTGTTGTGGTTGGAGGAAACGTGTGTTATGGCAAATTTTTGACGCCATGTGTTGGCGTCCATCTTGGAAGTCAGCTGTCCAGGAAGTCAGCGTCCATCCAGTCAGCTGTCCAGGAGAACCTTTTGCAATTTAAGTCGTCTATGGAGTCAAGACTTGATAGAGTGTCAAATCTTGTGTCTTGTCTGCCGGTGTCAACCAAGGGTGAGTCTGAGGGGGTAGGAACCATTGAAGACTCTGATGGACTGGCTGCTGCCTGTTTTCCTATTGAGGCAAGGAATGTTACTAGGAGGAGGCCCTCTCCACCAAGTGAAGGGATGACTAGTCAACGTCAGGCATTTGGGGTTGGTAGCCGATCTCCTCAGGAGCAGTGTGGTACCGTTCCTGGGGTGGTCCCTGACCATGAGCAGTCCTATGCTAGTGTGGTTGCCGAAGGCCATGCTGTGCAGTCCCCTCCCTATGTTGACTCTTTGGATGATCATGGTGTGAGGCATCGTAGGTCCTGGCTGCCAGCCGTGCAAGGGACTAGCTGTGTGTCAGGATTGTCTTGGCGAATAACTTTTCTGTGGACACCGAGAGGATTGTCCTGTCTAATATTTCTTCGAATGTTCCCATGCTGTCTTTGGTTCATGCCTTGGAGCAAGTAGGTCATAGCATTGTGGAGTGTGGTCAGTGGTCGGCCAAAGACTTCACGTGCCATCTTTGTGCATATCAAGAAGTCACCTGGACTGAATCCCCTCAACCCTTCTTTGTGGCCTGAGGGTACGTTTGTACGAATATTCAGGGGAGCTAATCCCCATCTTGTTGAGTCTTGGGCTAATCCTGGTGTTTGGCCTTCTGGGATGGATTGATGCCAGGTCAATGTCTCTCTAAGGCATCCACAGCCATCTTCGAGTAAGTTGTCAATATTGTTGTGTAACATTAGATCTCTATTGCCAAAAGTTGACTTAATTGAAGCTTTGGTCTTTGAGAGGGCAACAGAGGTATTGGTGCTGACTGAGTCATGGCTCTCTGGTTCTGTTGGTGACTGTTTGATCTCTCTCCCTGGTTTTGAGCTGTTTCGGTCTGATCGGCAAACCAGGGGGGAGGTGTTGCAGTGTATGTAGCAAATGTGTTTAACCCTGTGCTATTAGCCACCTTTTCCTGTCAAGGCATGCAGGCTTTATGTCTTAGCCTGAGTCTGGGCTTGTCTGTCTTGAAATTGTTCACTGTCTACCATCCTCCTGGATCCTCTGCTTTCCTTTTTTTGGTGACTTCTTTGATTCCTGTGCACCATTCATTGTTGCAGGTGATTTCAACTGTAACTTTCTTAAGCCTACTGGTGTCACTGCTCAATTGGACAGCTTATTTAGGATGTGGAATCTTCAACCTACCGTTGCTGTGCCATCAAGGTTCTCTCGTATGTCGGCATCATTACTGGATCAGATCTTTGTTTTGACTCATGTTCTTCAGTTGCAGGTTGTTCTTTTGAGCGACCATCTCTTGGATCATTGTTGCATTGCTATGTTGATGCTAGTGAGCTGAGGCCTGCACCCAGCTCAGGCAGTTGCTGCCGAAAGTATGATTCCATGAATTTTTAGTTGTTTAATCAAGTTGTATATTCCCTGTGTTGCTCAATTTTTCTGTGTTGTAATAACCCAGCATATTTGGTAATTGTTTTCCTTGATGTGTGTAATACAGCCTTGGGGAAGTTGTGTCCTGTTATTACTAATGTGAGGAGGTCTAGACCCAAGCCCTGGTGGAACTCAATATCACAGCACTCCAGAAGTCCTGCTCAGCTCTCCACTTGCCCTGGCCTTTATAGGCTGTTCTCTGTATGAAGTAGGTCATTTAAAAGGGCAGTTCGTGCTGTAAGGCTAGCTGCTTTTTCACCTGCCTCCTCTGTGCGTGCTTTGTGGATGCTGGTGCATAAGATGTCTGGAACGTCTCTCCGTGTTACAGAGGAATTAGCCCTCTCTGTTTTGACTCTTATGGTTAATCCGTTGGGTCTCCTGGATCCTCATGGTATTAGTTATTCTCCTGTCCCACATGCTTCTGATGTTCCTCCAGTGTTGGACCTTTTGCCTCTTGTGATTCTTATTGCAAGGCTTAAGCGGTCCTTGTCTGCCATCCCAGATGGGGTTCCAGCAGAGGTTGTCAAATCAGTTGTCACTTCCTCTCTGGAGTGTCTGCACAGGGTGTATAATGTGTGTATGCACAAGGGTTATTTCCCTCCCATTTGGCATAGTGATTATATTGTTCTAGTTCATAAAGGGGGTTCTTTAGGGAACCCAAAAAACTTTAGACCAATTGCAATTATATCTCCACTTGCACAGATTCTGGAGCGGTGGGTGTATGTCTTGATCTGTGATTAACTGTGATTAGTAATACCCACCTCTCATTATAGTTTGAGACCAAATTCATCTGTGTCCTTTGTGATTTTTTCCATTTTGGCCACTGTTTCATCAGCCATGGCCTCTGGTAATGTCTATCTGCTGCTGCAGACAGATGTTGCCAAGGTCTTCGATATGGTTGACCATGGGATGTTCATCAGTGCATTGAATTGTATTGTCCAGAATTCCTTTTTCTTGAACCTGCTCAAGTCCTTTTTAGATCATAGAACTGTCATGACTAGGTTCTCTCCTGAATCTAGAATATTGGTGCATGGTGCACCGCAGGGCTCGGTTTTAGGACCAATTTGGTCATCCTTGCCACTTCGGGATTACCTAAGATGTGTCAGGGTTGGCAACTTCGGTCCTTTGACAATGATAGAGCTCTCCCCTGATAGAGTTCATGAAGTTCCTCTTCTGATTGAGTCTCTCCTTGCATGCCTTGCTTGCATGATTGAGTCTCTCCTAGTTGGTATATGTCGTCTGGAATAAAACTGAATGATGATCAGTCTAATGTTATCTGGTTTGTGCCTTCTGGTTTCTCTTTATCACCAATTAATACCAAGCAGTTATTAGGTTGTTGGGGGTATTAGTTGATGAACATCTAAAATTCATGTATTATAGGGATCAGCTTAGAGCTAAATTATTCTCTCTGCTCACTGTATTTAAGCACCTTAAACCGCTTTTAGGGACCTCCCATTTGCTGGCACTGTTTCATGCCAAGGTCGGTGCTGCACTTATGTTATCTTCTGTTTATCATAATAATTTATTTGTTGGATGGCCAAATAAATCCAGAATTTAACATTAAACAATTTAAGGTTCGAGGCAGGGTTGTACCCGGTTATAGTAGGAAATAAACTTCAATGATGAATTTTCTGACTTAAGTGTTAATGATTTCCCTTCCCTTGTTAATTAATTTAATATAATTATAAGATCAGTGAGAAATGTGTAATTTCAATTTTATTCATATCATAGGTGAATTTAAATTTTGTCGAACATTTCCAAGTTCTTAATTACACATATAAGTAATTATATAATGCAATAATAATTCAGTTCCTATCTCCGGAACACTTATGATCAATAATAATTCAATTCTTTTCTCCATAACATCTGTAAGTGATTATAATGCAGTGATAAACTTAGAACATAAAAATAATTTCTACATAAGCACTTCTACCATGGATCCAGGTTTCTACTCTAAACAAACGTTATTTAATTCTTCTATCTTCTCTAATGAATAATAATAATAATATTTGTAAATTGATAATCAAAGGTACTTAGCTTAGTCAAGCCAATCTTTTTGCAGTGAACAGTATCAAACAATAAAATTGTATTTGATTGTTAAACTTGCAGTCACGATTGATGTTCGTCTATCTATAGTAATAATCAACTTCTCGCTTTAATCCCTGTCATTTCAAGTAAAGTGAACTAAAAGAAAAATTACAAAAATATTTCTTTAGTGGTTTTTAATTAAGTTATTCATTCCTCTTTTATTGAATTGTCTTCGTTTCTTCTTCTTTTTTTGCGATTATTTTTGAATTTTTTATCCTCTTTTTAACAGTAAGGATTTTTCCTTCATCGGAGTACTCGATGCACCTTAGTCCTTTTATTTCAGTCCTTTTATTCTCACTTATTAAACGTTTTTGTTGATCAAAAGTTTCTTGCAGATATTGTGATTCCTTCCTCTGACTACTAAATTTCTTCTCTCATGATTTTTCTCTTGAACCTTTTTCTTTTATAACCTATTATGACGTTATACATAACTTGATGATCTTTTAGGATGGTCCAAACCCTGGGTTTGATTTTCACCTGTTGTTCCCTTAATAAAGTTTCGATTCTTTGAATTCTCAAGAGAGTCATAAAATGGCCATTAAAAGCTTTTTCTTAATGTACTTCTTTATTTTAATTGTCACGTTTTTAATGATTCATTTCTTTTCGGGTGACAGGTCCTGGGATCTAAAAGGTTTGTGGGATTCTTAGGCTAACTGGAGGGACAAAAGTGGACATCTGCAGGGACCATGGGTAAGTTACATCATGCAGGGTGCATGCTCAATTTAACTTCTAGTTTCTTTGAATTCTTTTATGGCTTCTTCCTTTTTCAGGTTAAAGGTGAACATTAAGAATTATTTCTCAGGGTGCCTTATTACACCCGTTTTTCTTTAACACTTAAAGGGAACATTCATAAGGGATTTTAGGGTGAGTAGGAGTTTTTATGTTTACATTGTGTATTTCTCCCACCTACATGTTACACCCATCTTATTTTCTTTTTTCTTATAGGTTTTGGATTAGTCGATCTTGTGGGGGAATCCATGAGATAACACTTAGATTTCCTGCCCTGTTTCTGGTGGGGCTTACTAAAGCCCATTTAAGTCCCATTTGTGTGCTGTATAATGCCATCCTTAGTAATTTTTTGGCTCCCTCCATGGAAGAGTATTAAGGGATCCTGACAATTGGGTGAAAGACAATTGCATGAACGACAGTTGGGTGAATGACAATGGGGTGAACGACAATTGGGTGAATACAACAATTCGGTGAATATGACAATTGGGTGAACGACAGCTGGGTGAACGACAAATGGGTGTATACAACAATTGGGTGAATGCGACAATTGGGTGAAAATCTTGTTTTTTAATTTGCTTTTTGCCCTACGTAATTCTACTACACTGCAAAGCACAGCTGTCACGTGGAGCTGTGCTACTACAAGTAGCTTTACCCCAGTTTACAGGTCCATCACAGATGTCGGGCACTCTGCACAAGTGTGCAATTGACGTTCCAACACGTCCCACAGATGTTTGATGGGGTTCAGATTGGGACTCTGTGCAGGCCAGTCAAGTTCTCGGACTCCCATTTCATGAAACCATGTGCCTACAGCCCATGCTTTATGGGGAGGTGCATAATCGTGCTGAAACAGAAAAGGGCCATTGCCAGAGTGCTGCCAGAGAGATGGGAGTGCTGCATTGTCCAGAATGTCCAGGTAACGCTCTGCATTTAGATGTCCATCCACAGAAACGATTGCACCCAACCTATACAATGAGAAGCACCCCCGCACCACCATCCACTGAACTTCACCATGGGCACAACCCAAACCCGTCAATCCGATTGCTTCGATTGACTCATCACTCCATTCAACCATTCGCCATTGATCCATTGTCCAATGTCGTCGCTTTTGCACCATTGCAATCTCCTCGCTGAGTTGCTGGTGCTGGGGCTTGTGGGCTGCCGCTCTGCCATAAAAACCCATTGCATGCAGTTCCCTGCAAACAGTCAGGGTGCTCATAGTTGTTCCCGTCGACTCTATGAATGATCTTGTCAGTTCATCAAGCGATGTGTGACTGTTTGCAGTGACCGTTTTTTGAAGAGCTCTTTGGTCTCTAGCCACCATGATCTTGGATCTTCCAGTCCTAGGTGGAACTTCTCTTTTCAGGCCCAGATGACGTTGTGAACGGTCGTTTTTGGGATGTTTAGGAGGATTGACGTCTCCCTAACTGTTTTGCCTGCGAGATGGCACCCGACAATTGCACCTCTTTGGAAGTCTGAAAGCTCTTTTCTTTGAGACATTCTTTCAGCATTCATGGAAGTATCATCTCATAATAGTGTACTATCTGTTATATAGTGTTGGGAGGAATGCCACCTATGATATTTCAAAGGAATGTCACATTTTTATGCAAATAAGGGTTGTCCCATGACTTTTGATAGGGTAGTGTATATGTGCAGTACTAAATGCAATGATATTATCGGAAAATAATTATCTAACTTGCAAAAATGTTAAATCGACTGGGACAAATGACTTTGGAACAGGGACACAGACCTCAAAACTAGTACATGCCCTGGTGAAGCGGGATATATGTAATAATATGTGAATAGATTAGTTTAGAATATATATGTGATAAATGTGATATACCTGTAGCGGGATACTATTGGGGTTGCTACATGGGTTACTGTATATGTCCGGCTGTGCCAGGGCTTGTCCTGGATTGTGTGTGTATGTTATAAATCTACTAGTAGTAGCGCAGCTCTGCATGACAGCTGTGCTTTGCAGTGTAGTAGGATTACGTGGGGCAAAAAGCAAATTAAAAATACATGTTTTTCACCCAATTGTCATATTCAACCAGTTGTCGTTCACCCAGTTGTCGTTCACCCAGTTGTCGTATTCACCAAATTGTCATATTCACCCAATTGTCATTCACCCAACTGTCGTAGACCCGAGTATTAAGGGGCCTTCCACTCACCATGGTATTCTTTTGTTTGCTGACTGGTTGAGGTATTGTCAGCTATGTGTCGTGGCATGCACATTGGGTATGTGTACCCTATAGGGCCTTGCGGTCAAAACTGTTTCCAGTTGTAATGTTCTGGCATGGGAATGAGCTTCCTTATGTCATTAGATCTCTGTTTATTCATTTGTGCTCAGTTTAAATGCCTCTCTACCTGTAAGCATTTCAATGCTAAATTGTTCAAGTGTTATGTTGCATAACAGTGAGGGAGAGCACTTTAGCACCAAAGCAAGTAAAGACTAGTTGGAGGATCTCTTTATTTCTACAAGAGTTACAATGGTCCTTCGGCAGTTGAAGATTAAATACTTTGGCCCCTTTGCTTACTCTGTAACCTAGAAAGGAAAAATTGTAAAACTTTTAATGATAATAAAGGAACCCTTAGAGGAGGGAAACAAAAATAACATGCTAGGGAAATAAACAAGAAATAGAAAAGAAAATAAAGAAAGTTTATACTAAATAATAAAGAAACTTACCATTGAAACTGTGTTAGTGTTGCTTCCCTTCCTGATGCAAGTTTGGAAGACATAAAGGGTAGGATTGAAGGTATTATGAAGGGGGAAAAGGAGGACTGCATGACGATTTTACATATAGGATCAAATGATATAACTCTTGATAAACCTGCAGTTGAAGTTCTGAAGGGAATTATGGATATAGCTAAAGAGGTAAAAAGATTTAGGCCCAAGGCAAGAGTTATGCTGTGTCCTGTTGTGGAACGACAGGATAAAGGCAGGTTAACTGCAGCAAAGGCCAGATGGATCAATAATAGGATGTTTTCTGAAGGTCAGGCTATTGGGGCAAAACTACTTGATTACAGAGCATGTCTCTCAGATCTCCAACATTGGTTTGCTGTTGATAGGTTTCATTTTAATGCAAGGGCTGTCTCAAGGATTGGTACAAAAATGAATGAGTTTATTGTCGATTTTTTAGGAAAGGTACCAAGTCATCTTATGCCAGGTTGAGTCAAAATATCAATAGGAAGGGTATTAATAGGGGAGGGATAGCTAAGTCTTTAGCAGTAAATGATCCATTGACTTTGCTTGTTGTGAATTGCAGAAGCATAGTCAATAAAGTGGTTGACTTCAATACTCTTGCTGCCACATCAGATGCTGATATCATAATTGGCACTGAATCCTGGTTGAGGGGAGACATTAAATCAGCAGAGATCTTCTCAGATAAGTTTGTAGTTTATAGAAAGGATAGGGAAACAGGCAAAGGGGGTGGAGTCTTTATAGCAATAGATAAATCCCTGGAGAGTTCTAGGGAACTGCAATATGAGGAAGATTGTGAAATGGTATGTTGTCATGTTGCAAGCTCTCATGGTGGGGGAATTTATGTAGTTGGCTTCTATCGTCCACCAGGTGATGATCCACTCCCACTTACAAGACTGTCACAATCATTGGAGCATATATATCAAAAGAAGAAGGTACCACTAGTAATTCTTGGAGGGGACTTCAATTTACCAGGGTTGGATTGGGGCTGTGTGCAGCCTAATTCAAATTCCAGGTTATCAGGTGCTCTGAACCTATTTTTGGAACAGTTGTACTATAATGGATTGGAACAGATTGTGACAATGCCTACACATTATAAAGGAGGAATTTTAGATTTAGTATTTACAAATGTACCCAGCTCTATCAACACTGTAGAGTGCATTGAAGGAATTAGTGACCATGCAGGGGTAAGGGTGGAGATAGCTAAAAGGCTACCTAGAAAGGTGGCACCAGACAGGGTGGCATACCAATACAATAAGGCAAATTGGGAATATTTTAAATCATATCTAGAATATGAGTTAAATGATTTTTATACCATTGTTAATACCTGTGGTGTTGAGGAATCTTGGCAACGATTCCTAGCCCTCTTAGAGAAGGGCAAGCAGCTAGCTGTCCCCACTAAGATTATAAGGGATAATACTTTTCCTGAATGGTATACAAAAGAGGTGAAGGTAGCTTTGCGGAATCAGCGAAAGGCTAGGAATGCACTTAGGAGAGGGAGGGATGCCAATACTGAGTTCGTTTATAAGAAGGCCCGGAAAATGGTTAAAGTGTATATGAAGAAGGCTTACAAGAATTTTCATGAAAACATATTGGGAGACAGGCTTAAAAAAAATCCAAAAGCTTTCTGGGGGTATCTGAAGAAGTGTAGGAAAGAGGGTTATAGGGATACAGTGGTTAAAGATAGTTCAGGAAATGTAGTTAAGGATAGTCTTATGATTGCAAATGTTTTCAACGATGCATTTGCAAAGAGCTTTGCAACCAGTAGGAGGAACTTCCAGCTGGTACTTGATAGTGACTCTCCAGGGAGAATGGATGAGGTTACTATAACTAGGGTGGGAATTGAGCAACTACTACACAAATCAGTGGTTCATAAGGCTGCAGGTCCTGATGGCATTTCTCCATATATTATGCAGCGACTTTCAGGGATACTTAGCTATTACCTGGTGGAAATATTTAGAAAGTCATTAGACATGGGTATTGTTCCATCATCATGGAAACTGGCTAATGTGGTGCCAATTTTCAAGTCAGGAGACACAGCAGACCCTAAGTGCTATAGACCAGTTTCATTAACGAGTGCTGTATCCAAGGTTTTAGAACACATCATATTCTCCTCTATTATGGGATATCTGGAAAAGAATGGCATCCTTAGCAACAATCAGCATGGATTTAGGAAAGGGAGGTCATGTGACACCCAAATGGCTTGCTTGATGGATTATATTCAAAGGGCTTTAGACAACAGAAAGCAGGTTGATGTTGTATTCTTAGACTTTGAACAGGCTTTTGTCATGGTGCCCCATGATAAGCTGATTTCAAAAATGTCAAGTCTAGGGATACATAGTAAGGTTACTCAGTGGGTAAGGTCATATCTGCTTGATAGGCAACAGAGGGTAATGTACAAGGGTAGTGCATCTGAATGGAAACCAGCCACATCAGGGGTACCTCAGGGAAGTGTTTTGGGTCCTTTGTTGTACATTCTCTATGTGAATGATATAGGATTTGACATAAGTTCCTTCCTTGAACTATTTGCAGATGACACATGTACTGCCCGGGTGTTAGATGAGGGGTTATCATCCTGTACACAATTACAACAGGATCTCAATAAGATTTACAATTGGTGTGTAAAATGGGAACTGCCATTGAATCTGAAAAAGTGTAGGATTCTTACAATATCTAGATCTAGGGAGCTACTTAGCTTTGATTACTATATTGGTGGAGTTAGGGTTGAGAGAGTTGGCACCCATAAGCATCTTGGAATAATTTTAAATAACCAAGGTACCTGGAAGGATCATATAAATAAATTAGTTGGGAGGGCTGGTCAATTCCTCCGTCTGATTAGTAGGGTCCTTCGGGACAGCACAAGGGAGGTGAGGGAAACAGCATATATTTCAATGGTGCGACCAATTATGGAGTATGGTAGTCCAATTTGGTTTCCCTTCAGGCAGGAATTATCTTGGGAGATTGAAAGGATACAGAGGAGGGCAGCAAGAATTGTATTCCACAGGTTTTCTCACAGGGATAGTGTGTCTGACATGATCAGGGAACTAGGTTGGGAAACACTAAGCCAGCGGCGAACATCTCACAGCATAAGTCTGTTTATCAGACTGCTGCTGCTGGGGTGTGATGGACCTCTGGTGGGATGTGTGTCCCCTGCTAATTACAAAGGGAGAAAGGATCATTTGTATAAATTGAAGGAGATTAGGGCACAGACAGACACATATTACTGGTCTTTCTTACCAAGGACCATTCGACAATGGAATGGCCTTGGAAAGGATAAGGTGGAGGGCCTAATAAAAAGCCACCCTACCATTACTAGTGTTGTAGCAGGATCACAGAAATTTAAGCCTGGGGTTTTGGGAGCTTTTTGGTAATATATATAAGAATGAGAGTTGGTCTCTCCACTGCCATATTGGCCAAATAAGGCTGCTTGCAGTGTTGTGAATTAGAATTAGAATTAGAATTAGAAACCGCCCTTCAAGTGTCCCTAACACATGTCAGAAACCTGATACCCATGGGAAAGAAAAACTTCAGAAAGCCTAGAAATAAAACAGAGAAAAAAATAAATAATAAATGCTTTAAGCTACCCCAGCTATGAAACTATTAACCCCCCCAACTAAGGAAAGCAATAACCATAAAACAATTCCTTCTTCCAAGGAATTGGGACGGCAACCCACTATTAAGAATTTAATGCCCCCAAGAGAAGGTATAAGTAGGAGGAAGACAACAAGGAGATGACATAATTTTTCTCTTGTAAGAGAGGACAAGAGGAAAGAAAGCAAAAGAATCCTAGCAAAGGAAAGATGAAAAACTAAAAGGCAAAACGAGAACAAAAATCAATAAATAAGGAACGAAAAGAAAATAAATACTTACCAACAACCTTAATCTCCAACGAGCGAACTGTGACCGCTGTGAAAGGACTAAGTGAAGGGTTAAACCATCGTTCCACACCTCAAGACTGCTAATTCTGAAACAAAACAAACAACGTTCGTCAAAGGAAAAATAAAAAGAGAATTAAAATCAAACAAAAGAACTTAAAACCACCACTCACCAAAACGTGTAATCCAACGACGGCAGCCATTTTCACATCACTCGATGACGTCAACCAGTGTGACCAGACGGCAAAGTCAACCAGTGGAGCCAGAGGTAGGAAAAATGTTTTCTTTATTGTATCCCTTAAAAGTACCTATGGTACAGAAGAATTTTAAACTGCTTTTCTTGTGGATGGAATATGGTGAGAAGAAGAAGAAGAAAAGATAAAGAACCCTTTAAAGTTAGCCTTAAGTGCTAGAATATCGGAAATTGACATGATTTTATAATAAAAACTCCACCTCAAAGATAAATTTTTAATTTCAATCTTAAGGTTATAGAAGAAATCATCTATCATGTTTTATTTGTTTCAGGTGGCTACCAATTGTTTTAAGAGAATTATATTCCTTTGCTAACTTTTGTTGTTTACCTGCTGAAATTGATTCTTGTTGTCGATTATAGAACAAAAGCCTGTCTTGTGAATTAGTTACCCATCACCGCTTGATTGTTAGGAGAAATTTCACTTTGAGATCGGACTAATGATTATAATGATATTGATTTCGTTTTATTATAGAATATTTTAGTTTTGCTTGCATGCTTGGATCCAGTTAGATATGTTAGTAATCATTAGTTGAATTTTTTTTATTTTTCTTTGTATTTTGACTAACCTTGTGGAAACTAGACCAAAGTAGGAAGAAGGACTTGTATAATGTAGGCAAGGTATTAATTGTGGGATTGACAGGAATCGAATCACTATTGTTAAGAATCACACCTTTATTGACCGGAGTTACATGTCTATTGCTCGAGTTTACATTGTCTCACTTCCTTAGGGTTTATATTCAATCTTAATAGAATTTTAGTGGAATAAAAATTATATTCTTAGTATGAAATAAGGCCTATATGGAAAAGCTTCTTATCTAAATTATCGATTTATGCACTCATGACCAAATACTTTAACACCCACAATAGTGCAAGAACCTCATAACCGTCATCCCTGTCCCAACCACCTCGGCTGGAGCAAATAACTTAAGGCAGAAGATGACACAAGTGCTTTGTGTCGATGTACACTTAATATACCATGTTTTCTGTTGTTAATGTACCATTGGTATGTAATTAGGTAAATAAATAAAATAAATAAATAAGTGTGTTTGATGGAGTATTAACACTAAGAAATTCAATTCTTTCAAACATGATGTATTGAATTTCTATTAATGACTCGAATAACTAATTGAAATAGTATTTTGTTTCACTAATTCAACATCAATTTCTATCAGTAGTTTTGCTCTGTCAAATGCATTGAGAACACAATACTACTCAACGGAGCTATTACACTTCTAGAAATCACGATATTGCAATTAAACATAATTAATCATATACAGTCAAACCTCGCTATCACACACCCTGGTTATAACACTTTTTGGCTTATAACACACACAATGGAAAGTCCCAGCCAGCACTAATGTATAAGTATATAGAAATTAATTGGGTATGGTTTCCCAACTGGTTTCCCTACAGCACTTTCAACATGTAAGAGACCTCAGATATAACAAACAGCTATAACATGCAACTAAAAGGCATACACCACAGCTTAAGTAAGGTGATATGATGCAAGAGTTTCGCTATCTAGGATCAGTTTTCCAGAGCAATGGGGAAATGGATTCTGACGTGGCCCATTGGATAAATGCACGATGGCTGAAGTGGAGACAGGCAAGTGGGGTCCTGTGTGACCACCAGGTCCCAATAAAGATGAAGGACAAAATTTACAGAACTGTAATTATGCCTGCTATACTATATGGCTCAGAGTGTTGGGCTTAGGGTTTATATAAAAACCAACATTTTAATAAAAATATCCGGTTTTAGACTCCTCGTTAACAAATTGGTGTTGAAAATCAGTTTTTAAAACTGACAGACCCGATTTGGCCTGTTAGAAAGACCCATGACAGGCAAATGCAAGTAACTGAGATGCGAATGCTTGTGAGGTGTCATGATCTGACAGAATTTCCAACTACAATATTAGAGGTTGCTTCAGGGTGGCAAATACTGCAGAAAATATGAGAGAGAAGCATTTGAGATGGTAAGGGTATGTGATGAGGAGGGGAGAGGTTTGCTCATTAGGTCCATTGTGGGACTGCAGATAGTTGGTGGCACCAGAGGTAGAGGAAGACCAAAACAGACATGAGTGCAGGCAGTGCAAATAGACGTGGTGGCATGTGGGGTAGAAGGGGACTTGGTGGGGGATAGGCAGGAGTGGAGGATTAGAACCCTCAGACCCGACCCTGACTCAGGCAGGAGAAAGGTGAGATGATGATGATAAAAGTATAAAATTCTCAGCAGTGTGGAATCTGGCTAAATTGCAGTTGACTGCAAGTGTGTGTCTTGAAGTATACAACTATGGGTGGACTTTTTGATTTCGTCTTGAAATTAGCATATTTCTGCTCCGTTAACACAGCTTTGGCATTATTTAGCATTCTTTCTGTTATAACACACACTCGGTTATAACACACAGACACAAGCAGTCCTGAAGGTGTGTGTTATATCCGAGTTTCACTGTATAAAAAATTTTCTTAAACCTACCTTATTGGGTCCTTCACTGGGAGGGAGAACAATGACTGAATACCTTTCCCACATTGAAACACACATTTTCTTCATGGAGCCATACCTCTCATAGGCCTCCTCCTGCTGCAACATGGTGTTGTTTGTTTTTGAAATTTCAAAGGGTTTCAGTTGATATTATGACATAAAGGTGGCAAAATACAATTCGATATGAATCGATAATCCGATATTTTGCAGCACTACCCAACGTTGGTAGAAACACTACTGTTTAAGGACCCAGTCATTCTATTCGAGTTTCACCCCCCTTATGCTGGGTGTGACTATGTTGTGGCTAAACATGCCAAACGCTCCTATTGACCAATGCATTTTACAGTAGCATTTGTTAAAACCTGTTAGTTGAAACATGAATTAAAATAAACTAGAATTAAAAACAATTAATTCAAAAGCAAGTTTCATAAAAAAGAGATTCATAGAAATGGGATATTTATGGCTACACGAGATCATTCACAGAATCGATATGTATCTTGTTCTCAGGGAGGAGGCCTTTGAGCCGAAGGCAAGAAGGCCGGGGAACCGAAATTCCAAAAGTAGAGATCATTGTAAAGGATTGTTTCCCTTAATTAAACTTCATTCCTATGAATTATCGGCTGCTGAATTATCTTTGCTAAGTACCTTTACAATGATCTCTACTCAATATCTTCATTTCTCATATTATCGAGCTAGGGTCAAGCATCTCATAGGGAGGGATAGGCACCAGTTCTTGTCTTATCTGACTTCAGTTGCCCACTTCCCAAGTGGTCTCCTTCAGTGGTCTCCATGCACGGCAAACACATAGGTAGGCGTTTATTTATGGTCACCTCAGTCAGGAGCCTACATCAACGAAGAACACGTCAAGGAAAGGATACAAAATGGACACTGACATCCACCATGATGGCATCGCCCCTTCCAGGACACAGGTCATGGCCAATGCGATAATGGTATTGTCGAAACAGGGGCAAGAAAAAGTCACCACTTTTAGTTGCCTCTTACGACATGGAGGTATACAGTGTGCCTATTATACCCGGTTGTTTGTTTGTTTGTTTTTGTTTTAGGGCCCATCGACTACAATGGTCATTAGGGCCCAGAGAGACAATCATCATGGTGGGGGTGTAAATGGCCTTCCCACCATGGCAATAAATAAAGGCAAAAGCCCACCAAAACTAATAAAAATAAAAAAAGCAATAGCCAAATAAATATGGAATATAAGTACAGACAAAAGCCAAAACAGACATTAAAAATAACAGTGGCAAAAGCCAAAACAGACATAACAATAAAAGCGGCAAAAGCCAAAACGACACAAGAATAAAACCAAAGCTAGTAAACGGACAAAGAGTATAAATTACATTTTGTGAAAGAGGCCAGCCTCTTTCAGAAATACAAGTGAGCTCTTAACCCCCTGGGGATTATACCCAAGCGAGGACGAGCGGCAAGTTGCTTTGGACACACCAGTTCTCGTCTGATCACTGAACTTAAGCAATGCAAGCCCAGTTAGTACTGACATGGGTGGTCGTTCGGGAAAGCTGGGTACTGCTAATACCCAATAATCGTTGCATTAGTGTAGTGTCTGTGCAGTATATGCATTAGAACTATACAGTGGATGGGTCTCTAATGACCTTGTAGTTGACGGGACCTTAAACTCCAACAAACAACAACAACAACAGAAATACAAGTGAGCTCTCAACCCCCTGGGGATTATACCCAAGTGGGGACGAGCGGCGAGTTGCGTTAGACACACCAGTTCTCGTCTGTTAACTGAAGTTAAGCAATGCAAGCCCAGTTAGTACTGACATGGGAGGATGCTCGGGAAGGCTGGGTACTGTTAATACCCAATAATCATCGCATTAGTGTAGTGTATGTGCAATATACACATTAGAACTATACAGTGGACGGGTCTCTAATGACCTTGTAGTTGACGGGAGCTTCAACTCCAACAAACAAACCCAAGCGAGACTGACTGCCAGCCAGTCGCCACCTAAGTTCTCAGTATCTCTCACAGTGACTAAAGATGTGTGCCACTGTGACAGGCTCCCAACAGAAGTCACACCATGGTTGGTCCTCACCCCGTAGAATGTAGGAGTGGGTGAGGAAGGTGTGACTGATCTGAAGCCAAGCAAGCACAACCTCCTCCCTCCACGACTGGCGGCAAGAGGACACCCAGTGATCCGCAGTGTCCTTCAGTGTGCAGAGTTTGTTGGTGGTCTCCACAAACCACTGGGACCGCCATTGGTCATGGACGGCCCACTGCACCATCAGGAGAACATCGGAGGAGGGGCAAGCAGTGTTCGGTATATCTGGCAAGTGGGCCACCTGACAGGCATGGGCATCCGCCCTCTCATTGCCCATGATGCCAACATGTCCTGGGACCCACATAAACAACACTGTCTTGCCCAGCTTACGAATCACAAGCAGCAATCTGTTCACACCCTGGATAATGGCATGTCTGCCATATACAGTGTGCAACAGCTGAAGGGAGCATAGGGAGTCAGTCGCAACAACAAAGTGTCTGTCGTTCAATACTTGGATGAGTTCCAGTGCCCTGTGCAGAGCTGTGAGTTCTGTAGTTAAGACACTGGTGATGCCTGGAAGGCGGCCCCCTATGAGATGACCAATTGTAAAGACTGACCAACCCACCAAGGAGCCATCCTTCGGCCCATCCGTGTAAATAAAAACATGGTCTAGATAGGTCCAAGAGAGACGTCCAAACTCTTGTTGATACACTGACCTATCGGTACTGGTTTTGGGTAAGGCTGCAAGCATTAAATCAAAACTTGGCTCTGGCACTGTCCAGGGTGGCACAGAGGCCAGCAGTAAAGGCTTTACCCTAGGAAGAGTCACATGCAGGAGTCACACCGAATGGAGGGGGAACCCCCGGGTGGTGGTCGAATGACCGTCTCATAGTGTTACTAAAGATGGCAGGGTGTGTAGGGTTCTGTGGGTGACCTTTCAGCCACAAAGTGTATGCCACTGCCAAGTACTGCTGCTGCACAGCTGCTCACCAGACTCAGCATAAAGGCTGAGTACTGGACTTGTGCAGAACGCTGCAATAGACAACCAAATGCCAAGAGGCAACGACCTCTCAGTCTTAAGGTGCAGGGCTCCACCGCCGATGTGAAGCATGTCCCTGCATCTAAGGAGACCTTAGGTGCAGTTAAATCCCCTTCCACCCCTTCTTCCTATCCTATCCGGTTTCTTTCCATATCTGGGGAGAATGGTGCAGCTTTGGTGAAGGCGTCACCCTTCCTTATTGCCAAAGCCATTAAGGGCGTTGCTGGTGACGTGACTTCGGTCAAGAAGCTTCACAATGGCACCTTGTTGGTGGAGGCATCTGACCCTGACCAGATTGAGACAGAAACTCATTGATTTCCCCATTGTGGTCGAACCCCATCGCACCCTTAACACCAGTAGAGGTGTGGTGCAGTGCCCCGATCTACGTGGGGAGTCAGAGGAGAACATAGTGGAGGAGCTCAAGGACCAGGGTGTGGTGGCTGTCCGCCGCACCTTGGTTTGAAGGGATGGATAATCCCACCCCTCTGACACCTTGGTGCTCACCTTTGGTAGGCTCAAGTTTTCAGAATACATCAGGACCGGCTACCTTTGCTTGCCAGTACGACCTTTCATTCCAAGCCCCGTTCGCTGCTTCAAGTGCCAAAGGTACGGTCATGGCCAGAATTCCTGTTCGAATTGTATGCAGGGAGACCATTCCCCCAAGTCTTGTAAGACTGCACCTTATTGCACCAACTGTAAGGGAAACCACCCCGCCTCTTCTCGAGATTGCCCCACCTGGTTGCAGGAATGTGTCATCCAGGAGTTGCTTGTCAAGAAGGGTATCAGCTTTCAAGATGCATGGCGGCTGCTAGCCTTGCCAGGGATGCAAAGTCGTGGCTTGTCCTATGCAGGTGCTGCAAAGGTGGCTGCTGTGTGATCTGTCTGCACCCAGACGGACATACTTCCACAACTCCCCCCACTCATCCGTTTTTCGCCCACTCAGGCCCACAGGGTCCATGGGATACCAGTCTGTGCTAGCATTGGCTGCCAGACAAATCCCGACCCCATGCCAGAGGTTTCCTTTGGTTCCATCACTGTCTCTGGCCCATCCTCCTTGCAGGCCACAGATACCTCTCATCAAACGGAGGCATCTGCTTTGAGCAGTCCTCTTCCTTGTTCAGCCCAGCTAGCCCCCTCCATAGCGGTGGTGGTGGGTGAGAGAGGAGGGAAGAAACCAGGGACTCCCCCTGGCCCCACAGTGGGGCACGTGTCCTTGGTTCGTCCACCCAGGCTCTTTGGCCAATAGCAGAAAGCGCTGAGTGGCAGCATGGCCCAACTTGGGCATCATGAGGATTCCTCCTTTGAGATGGAGGAGGAAGACCCAATTGTAGGCACCCCTCCCTTTTCTGCTGTGGGATGGAAAAAAGGGAGGAATAGAAATAAACCTCCAAAGCCCACCTAATGGTGAATCTCCTTGAATGGAACTGTCGAGGTTTTTCCCACAAGAGGGATGAGATCACAATGCTGATCTCATGGCACAACCCCATCTGCATCTCCCTCCAGGAGATCCTCTGCCATAGTGATACCCCACTTTCGTTACGGGGCTACATCATGAATGGAGTCACCCGGCAGCAGGGAAACCACCCTGTGGGAGGGGTGGCTATCCTTATCCGGAATGGATGCATGCACATCCCAGTGATTTTCCAGACGCCTCTCCAAGCCATGGCAGTTTCTGTGCAACTGAATGTGCCCACCACTCTATGTTCCCTCTACCTTCCTCCTGGGATTGATATCCCATGGGCAGACCTTGACTCCCTCACAGCCCAGCTTCCCAGACCCTTTCTGATTATCAGAGATTTTAATGCCCATAGCCCTTAATGGGGCTCAGACAGTCACAACTCCCAAGGGATCCTTGTGGAACAATGGGTGTCACACAATGGCCTCATTGTCCTCAACACAGGTGCCCCCACACATGTGATGATGACCACTGGTGGTCTTTCCTGTATCAACCTCCATCTGCTCTCCTGTGTTGGCGCCAGGTCTGCAATGGGAGGTTCTGTCTGACGCTTGTGGAAGTGACCACTTCCCCATCAGGATTAGCAGTGGAAGTGGGGCATTGCCCCAACAACCACCACGGTGGTGTTTGTGTTGGGCAGACTGGGAGGAGTATGCTCGTCGAATCCACTTTCACCCACTGTGTGATTTTAATGGGGTAAATGATCTAGTGAGCCACTTCACAGAGGTGGTGATCAGGGCAGCATTGGCATCTGTTCCCCAGAGCTTGTGTAACCCTCCACAAGCACGGGTGCCATGGTGGACGGAGGACTGTTAGAGTGCGATTTGGGCCTGCAGGGGCTCCCTTCACGTCTTCCAGTCTCATCCAACTGATGCCAATCATGGCAACTACCTCAGAGCCCAGGCATATGCACGATGGGTAATCAAGGAGGCCAAATGCTCCTCATGGAGAGAGTATGTCTTCTCACCCACCACATGCCGTCCAAGAATGTCTGGGAAAAGCTGAGAAAAATCCAGGGAAGGTACTTACAATCCTGTGGCTCTGGTCTCCTGGTGCAAGGGAGACATTTACTTCTGCCTTGTGAGGTGTGGATGAGGAGCTGGCAAGGACATTTGCAGCCATCTCTAGTTCCCAGCACTACACTGCAGCTTTCATCAAACAGAAAGAAGCTGCAGAACGCCTTCCAATTAACTTCTCTGGTGGTGTTGCTGAGGGGTATAACGACCCATTTACCCCTTGGGAGCTGTGGGCAGCTCTAGCACGGGCCCAGGATACTGCTCCCGGTCCTGATAACATCCATTAACAATTGCTATGGCATCTACATGAGAATGGTCTTTCCTACCTCCTTGAGGTTTTTAATTATATTTGGCAGCAGCACGAAATCCCTGTAGGCTGGCAGGAGGCTATCATCATTCCCCTCCCAAAACCTGGAAAGGATAGTAGCCTACCAAGAATTACAGGCCCATATCTTTGACGAGTTGTCTGTGTAAAACCATGGAACGCATGGTTAACTGGCGTCTGGTGTGGTATCTAGAACGGCACCGCCTTATTGCCAATGCCCAATGTGGCTTCTGTGCTGGCAGGTCTCCGGTGGATCATTTGATTGCATTGGAGTCTACAGTATGTGAGGCCTTTCTCCACCAACAGCACTTGGTAGCTGTCTTCTTTGATGTGGAGAAGGCACATGATATCACATTGCGCCATGGTATATTTGAGACATTGCACTAGTGGGGATTCAGGGGTAATTTGCCTCTTTTCCTCCATAGGTTTTTGTCCAACCGGACCTTCAGTGTTCATCTGGGTAACACCTACTCCTCTGCCTTTCTGCAGGAGAATGGTGTCCCACATGGGAGCATCCTCAGTGTGACGCTCTTTGCTGTTGCGGCGAACGGTTTTCCCTCCTCCGTTCATCCCCCAGTATAGCCGTCCCTATTTGTGGACGACTTTTCCATCCGGTACTGGGCTGCCACAATGCATGGCATTGAGCGTCAACTGTAACTGGCACTCAATAGTGCCAATGAATTCACCAACTCACGTGGCTATAAGTTCTCCTCCGAGAAAACAACGGTCATGCACTTCTGTCATAAGCAAGGGCTTCACCCTGAGCCTCAGCGTACCCTGAATCGGCGCCTCCTCCCAGTCTCTGCTTTGACAGCCATCTGACATGAGTTCCACACTTTAAGGAGCTGAGGGCTAAGTGCCTCCGCTCCCTTAATATTCTGCGGCGCCTGCAGGGAACTGGTTTTGTTGCAGGTCGAATGGTGATGCTTCGGCTCTACCAATCCCTTGTTCGATCACGTATCGACTATGGATGTGACGTTTATGGCCTGGCCGCCGCATCAACTCTCTGGATGCTGGACAGTATACATCATGCTGGCATCTGGATGTTCGTTGGGGCATTCCACACAAGTCGAATGCTCAGCCTTTATGCTGAGTCTGGTGAACCGCCACTGACTGTGTGGCGGCAGTGCTTGGCAGCTGCATATATTTTGTGGCTGAAAGGTCAGCCACAGCACCCTACACACCCAGCAATTTTCAGTTGAACTCTGCGACAGGCATTCAACCGCTGACCAGGGGTTCCCCCTCCGTTTGGCATGCAGTGGATGGATGGTCTCACTGGCCTAGGTGTGACTCTACCTATGGTGCAGCCTGTACTGCCAGCCTCTGTGCCGCCCTGGACAATACCAGAGCCAAGTTTTAATTTGACACTCACGGCCCTCCCAAAAGCCAGTACTGAGAGGTTGGTGTACCAACAAGGCCAACTGACCTATCAGGGCCATGTTTTTGTTTACATGGAGGGGTGAAGGATGGTACCTCTGTGGGTTGGTCAGTCTTTACAACTGGTCATCTCTTAGGGGGGCGCCTTCCAGGCGGCACCAGTGTCTTAATTGCAGAGCTCACCACTCTGCGCAGGGCACTGGAGCTCATCCAACGTTTGAATCACCAACACTTTGTGGTTGCGACTGACTCCCTATCCTCCCTCCAGCTGTTGCACACCCTCTATAGCAGACAATCCGTCGTCCAGGGTGTGCAAAGTTCACTGCTCACAATTCACAAGCAGGGCAAGACAGTGTTGTTTATGTGGGTCCAGGGGCATGTTGGCATCATGGGCAATGAAAGGGCAGATGCCCATGCCCAGGAGGTGGCCCACCTGCCAGATGTACCTGACACTACTGTCCCCTCCTCTGACGCTCTCTCGATGGTGCGGCGGGCCGTCCATGAACAATGGCGGTCCCAGTGGTTTTTGGAGACCACCAACAAAGTCCGCACACTGAAGGACACTCTAGTTCACTGGGTGTCCTCATGCCGCCAGTTGCAGAGGGAGGAGGTTGTGCTTGCTCGGCTGTGAATCAGTCACACGTTCCTCACCCACTCCTACATACTATGGGGTGAGGATGAACCGTTGTGAGACTCCTGTTGGGAGCCTCTCACAGTGGCAAACATAGTTAGCCACTGTGAGAGATACCGTTAACTTAGATGTCGACTGGGAGTAAGTCCAGAACTCTCCACATCACTTGGGGACCAACCCCAGGGGGTGGAGAGCTCGCTTGTTTTTATGAAAGAGGCTGGCCTCTTTCACAACATTCAATCTTGACACTATTTTTCTTACTGGCATCCTTTCCTTTTATTCTTCTTTTTGGCTTTTACCTTTTCCTTTTTTGTGTTGGATTTGGCTTTTACCTTTTCCTTTTTTGTGTTGGATTTGGCTTTTGCCCTTCTATGTTAGTGTCTGCATTAAAAATGCATTTTTTACTGTATGTGTTTTGGCTTTTGCCTTTATTTGTTTCTGTTTAGGCTTTTGCCTGTTTAGTTTTATCTGTTTTGGCTTTTGCCTTTATTTGTTCCCTGTTATTTTTGTGGCTTTGGCCTTTTACTATTTTTACCCTTAGTGGGCTTTTGCCCTTATTTATTATCATCATGGTGGGTTAGCCTTTTACACCCCCCCTTCCTGCCACCATGGTGATTGTCTTTCTGGGCTCTAATGACCTTTGTAGTCTATGGGCCCTAAAACACAAACAACAACACAACACACATGACAAAATAAATTAATATGTATATTCTCCTTTCACAGAGCTCAATAGTGATGTGTGTGTGTTGCCAATCAGGTAAAGAGACACAGTACATAAACTTAAAGAAGGGGAACTCAATGTTAAAAATTTGGTCCTTATACCAGAAGAGCGAAGCCCTACATCATAAGAAGAACTGACAAGAACAAAATGGGTTGAAGAACATAAAATTTTAATGCAACCTGTGTGTGCAGGTTTAGTGCAACTGGTAGAGCATTTGTGTGCTCGTTTTCAGCCATGGTATTTGTAGGGTTGATTCTTTCACTTTCTGATTTTTTTTTAAAAAAAATTTTTTTCTGCATATTTGTTATAAAACATATTTTTATGTTTGTACTTGCACATACCTAATACCAATGCCATGCAGGGTGAAGTTGAATGCTTAGTCACGTTGAATCCTGGGAATGAAGTGTTACAATAGAGTAGACGTCAAAGTCAGAAGTAGACATAAAAGAAACAAATGTAGTGAAATGGTTTTTGTATTAAAATTTTAATTAACACATGAACTTCAACAAGTACATTGAACAATGTAAGGCAAATGAAAAACACTTTCACACTGCATCAGGCATCTTGACAGAGATATAACATCACAACACATTGATATTTAGTATACAAACACCTCTGATATGATGCAAAACATTCAACTAAATAATAATTTGTCTAGCAGTCAGTTTTATCTGGTCATTGTCTAGCAGTGTATTGGCTCCATCAAACATATTGACGTTACAACACAGTGGTGGGATTTTCAATCTCCTTGATTCAGCCATTACACTTTTAGACCATGACATTGTATTAATAAATCAAACTTTCATTGCAAATATTTATTAAATTTTATTTATTTATTAAAATTCCATGCTTCACATAACAAGAATGGAGTTTCTTACAGTGTTAAGCGGCCCTCAGACAATCAGTATTACTGTCAGCTCCTCACGATACTGACAATAATACTGATTGTGTGAGGCCAAATACTGATGCAGTGTCAGTATACTGAAATGCTTTCACGACTGTGACTGTGAAAGTATTTCTTATTGTGGGTGGAGCCCAAATACTGGCCATATATTGATCGTTTGAGAGCTATACTGTCAACTTTAGTCAGTATGGATCAAGTTTGCCATGATGAAGTTCATGGTGGTTGTAGGAGAAATGCAGCTTGAAAGTTTTCAATTTTTGAAGGACAAAAAAAACAAAACAGTTCTTAACCCTTTTTCCGTCTATGGCTGGTTCGGGTACCCATCTTGTCCCTCTGAATGGATACACGGGAGACAAGTTGGGCAGTGTGTTTCCACAGTTGGTTGCTGAACAAAGCTGCAACCTTATGCTTATTTATCGTCAGTCTATTGCTATTTATCACTTATTTGAAACTAGTTCAACTAAGCAATAAGTAGTTGCGTTGGACAAACCAGTTCCCATGAGATCACTGAAGTTAAGCAGCAAAAGCCGACGTCAATACCAACATGGGTGGTTGGTAAAGAACGTTGGGTGCTGCAAATTACCCCTCTCCTTCATCTTTTCACCTACCTCCTCGTCTCCTGTGGGCAGCCTCCTAAGGGTTTGGCCTGTTATGGCTGCCTTATGGCTGCCCAACTGTTGTAACTAATCCAGGAATCCTGTAGTTGTGCTAATCCTCAGGATCAGTTGCTTTAATTTATGAAGTTTAAATAAGTATATTCCGTTCTTTTGTAAATCAATTTTTCAATCCAACGCCGTTTTTTCTTTGTGTTGCATGCTACACCACATAAAATAATAGCAATACATGCTATTTTTTCTGTTATCCATCGTGAGAAGAGAGGCAGAAAACAGCAAACGAATTCTTTTAATTTTCTGAACTAACTAACTACTGACAATAATATTGATCGTCTGAGGGCTCATTATGAATACTGATGAAATATTGCCAGCATTCAATATTCACAGTAGAACTGATCGTGTGAGGGCCGCTTTAGGGCTCCATCAAATACACGGATGGTACAAAACAGTGGTGGGGTTTTCCATGTGTCTGACGGGAGCCTGACCACTGCAAGAAATTCAATTCTTGTTATTTAAAGCATTGAATTTTTAGGCATAATTGTTATATCGCTGTCCCAGCAGTCAATAAGCAGCTGCGTTTTGTGGTGGTGGATGTAACCCATGTTAACCATTTACTTTAATAATAATAATCATATTTTTCCTATTAATAATAATAGCGAGATTTGATATGCAAGATTCATATAAACAGAATTTTCGTGGCTGAACAACATCATTCCCAGAATCGATATGTATCTTGTTTCCGGGGAGAAGCTGAAATTAGAGATCATTGCAAGGGATTATTTTTAAAAATAAATTTCATTTATCCATCATATGAATCTTTATATGATCCATCTTAAGTACCTTTTCAATTATCTCTACTTTTGGTCATGGGTTGCATATGCCACCACAAAATGCAGCTGCTTATTAACATCTGGGGCAATGATATTAATATTATGCCAAATTTTTAATTATGGAAACTTTAAATTATGGAAATAAAAGTGTTTATTAGCAATAGAAAAAAGGAAATGTCTACTACTGATATAGGCTCCGTCAAGCAGATTGTAAACCCTACAACTGTATTGTAACATCAATCTGCTCTATGGAGCCATTATCACTAGTAGACATTTCCTTTTCTATTACTAAAATAACTTATATTTCAATTAATTACTTGAATAATTAAAAACTCGGTGCTTTACATAAAAAGAATTGAATTTCTTGCTGTGTTAAGGCTCCGTCAAGCACATTGATGTTAGAATGCAGTGGTGGAGTATTCAATATGTTTGACAGAGCCCTAATAATGCAAGAAATTCAATTGTTGTTATGTAAAGCATTACATTTTTAATTATTCAAATAATAATTAAATAGAAGTAATTTAAGTAATAGAACGTCAATGTCTAGCAGTGTTAAGTCTCCATCAAGCAGATTGACAGAGCTTTAACACTGCTAAACATTTTGGGTATACCAACATTTCGTTTTTTTCCATTGCTAAACTGGGCCCACTAAACCAAGCTTTAATTATATAAATATAAAAAATATTTGGATTGAAGGAGATTCACCATTAGGTGGGCTTTGGAGGTTTATTTCTATTCCTCCCCTTTCTCCATCCCACTGCAGAAAAGGGAGGGGTGCATGCAATTGGGTCTTCCTCCTCCATCTCAAAGGAGGAATCCCCATCATGCCCCAGTTGGGGCATGCTGCCACATAGTGCTTTCTGCCATCGTCCAGAGAGCCTGGGTGGACGAACCAAGGACACACGCTCCACTGCCGGAGCGGGGGGTTGTCCCCACCCACCCTCCTGCCCTCCCCTCCTGCCTCACCCACCACGAAATCTCTGGAGAGGGCCAGCTCGGCTGAGCCAGGGAGGGGGTGTTCAAGGCAGATGCCTCTGTTTGATGAGAGGCATCTGTGGCCTTCAAAGAGGATGATATCGTCACTATTGGAAAGCCCAAACATGGGCCAGAGGCAGAAGAAGCCTCTGGAATGGGGTCGGGATCCGTCTGGCAGAGAATGCCAGCACAGACGGGCATCCGATGAATGCGGTGGGCCTGAGTGGGAAACAAACGGATGAGTTCGGGAATTGTGGTAGTAGGTCCTTCTGGGTGCAGACAGATGACACAGTAGCCGCTTTTGCAGCACCTGCATAGGACAAGCCATGACTTGGCGTCCCTGGCAAGGCTAGGAGCCTCCAAGCCAGGCGACCAAGGGTGCACAGACACATGCGCCCCTGGCCATTGACCAAGACTGGGTTTCTGCCTTGGCCGCCCGTTTGCCCTGGAAGCTGTGGCCAAAGTAAAGTATTGGAGACTATAAGTCACAAGCTAAGCTCTCGATGGCTGTGAACTACCTCACAAGTGTGGAGTGGCCCAGAGAAATCGCAGGGCAAATGCCTCCTCCATCACCAGGATCCACTTTTCTTAGAGGTATGGGTCTCCATGCATGGCTAACCTGGGTTTGCGTTTTTTTATGGTCACCTCAGTGAGGAGCCAACATCGACCGAGAACAAGTCAAGGTGTAATAGAGGTGTTGTCCAGTAAAGGACACAAGAAGGTCACCAACAACCCCGATGATGGCTTCGTCCAGTACATGACACAAGTCATGGGCAATGACGATGGTGGTTTTGGCCAGTCAGGGGCATGAGAAAGTCACCCCTTTTAGTCGCCTTTTATGACATGCAGGTATGCAGTGTGCCTATTCTACCCCGGCCACACATGGGGAGAATCATTGTGGCAATAAAATAATAAAACAAAATGGCTACCTCTGATTCAGATTCTTCGCCCTTTCCCAAGCCCATACCCCGACCCGTACCCAAGTCCGTCCCCATATATGCAGGAGAGGCAGATTTCATCTCTAAGTGGCAGATTTCACTAACTGTCTTATTTCAAAATGGCCAAACAACTGATGCACATGAGAAATGGTAGGCAAAATCAAGTGGCGAAAGTATGATGAGGTTGCATGCCTATCAAATTGTTAAGATTAGATGCTTTGGAAAACTTGTTTTGGAGAACTGAGGGGAAATTCATACTGAATTCAAATGCATATTGTACGAGGGCTATTTTTTTTCAAGGTCCGTTCGGTTGCAAAATGGGAACCACAGTAAAAATTTCAAAGTTTTTTTATTTCGAACATGTAGGCATACATTCCAGCTATCTCTCTAGATATTCATTTGGCCGATTGAGACAGTTATCCTAGCGTAGTAGCAACTTTCCTATACCCTTGTCATTGAAGGTAGCCGCCAGTCCTTTCTGCCAACTCTGTACACTGGTCTGCAGCTCCTCTGAGTCAAACTTCTGCCCTCCTAGCCAGCGTTTCATGTTAGCAAACTTCTGTCCTCCTAGCTAGTGTTTCAGCACCCACCATACAGCCTTGGCTTGACTTCCTCTGACTTCCACCTCTTCGCTAACATGAAACGCTGGTTAGGAAGTCAGAATTTTGACTGAAACGCAGTGGAATCGCTACGATTGGTGACACTATGGTGTCACTCCCCTCTCCCGAAAAATCCGCTTCTTCTGCTTTGGTGCCACCCCCATTTCTCATGGTGCGAGTGGTGTCACCCGGTGCAGCCCCCACCCCCAGTGGCGCCACTGCTGAAACGAACTGCAGACCAGTGTACAAAGTTGGCTGAAAGGACTGGCGGCTACCTTCAATGACAATGGTATTGGAAAGTTGCTACTAGGCTAGGATAAATGCCTCAGTCGGCAAAATGATTATCTAGAGAGATATCTGGAATGTGTACCTACATGTTCCAAATAAAAAACTTTGGATTTTTACTGTGGTTCCATTTTGCAGCCGAACGGACCTTGAAAAAAAATAGCCGTTGTATATCTTCTTTACATGCATCTCTGGTGGGAATAAGCATCTTATCTTGGTGACTCTTCAACGGATTCTAAGAAGTATTTTACCAGCCAGCATCAAATTATTCTGCAACACAAAAGGAAAACAAATGCACTACTTAAAATACTTTATTATTATTACTCATATTAACCTGATGCTTTGCTACTTCTGCAGAGCAAAACAATGCCAACTGTGCCATAAAGCAAATTGAAATTTAGTCAGGAATGCAGGAAAAAGAACAGCATTCATCAGAATACCTTTGATTATGAATTACTTTCTTCTCCATTGCAAATCCATGAGCAGATGTGAATGGCTATGCGGGGGTAGGTACCCAGAATGTGAAAATGAAAAACAAATGTCAATACAAATTCGGCAACTAATAGTATAAGGAATCAAAACCACCGTGCATGTGGCCATTAGGGATGAGAGACAGCAGACCCCGAACTACCATTATCTTGATTCTGCAATACAATTGTAGTGCAGACCTTAGCTCCCATGGTAGAAAATACCTGCTGTGGGGTAGGCCAGGGGAGTGGTAAATTGCGTTGATCATGCCAGTTATCGTCTGATCACTGAAGTTAAGCAATGCAATTCCAGCTAGTAATGATATGAGTGGCTGCTTTGGAAAACTGGGTACTGCTAATACCCAAAAATTGTTGCATTGGTGTAGTTGTAGTGAGTCGCATATGTCATGTGACGTCATTGGCTTTCATATGCAGCTTCCCTGCATCTCACCTTTTGGATTTCAAAGATTTATATTTTGGAATGTGAAATAGTATTTGAAATATCTTTGAATTTTTGTATTTAACGAATTTGTAACGGGAGTTAGTTGTTCCATATTTTACATGTTGTGAGGATTTGTCGTCCATCGGCTGTATGTGATTCATCTTTTAATATTATTTGGAGGTTTGTTTGTGTTTTAGGGCTCATCGACTACAAAGGTTATTAGGGTTATTACAGTGGCGGATCCAGGATTTTCGTCAGGGGAGGGGGGTTGAACCATAGGCAGCGATTGGAAACGCAATTTTCATTTGTCAGTGTCAATGTCGACCCAAAGTTTGGGGGGGGGGGTTGCAACCCCAACCCCCAACCCTTGGATCCGCTCCTGGGGTTATAATATTATTTGGATTATCTAACCTAAGGGTAATTTCGCCACTTAAAGTGTCCACAAGCAAAACAACAACATGCTAATATTAAATATTTACGTTGCTTGGTTACTGAAATGAAGTCTTCTGATTACATTTGATTGGAAAATCAACTGTATCAAACCGTGGTTGAACTTGGATCCTTGTCCACCACAAATTCGTTACCCAGACATGAAGTGATGATGTGATGCGAATAAGCAACGCCATATAATAAGCAACGACGTGGTATAAATATAGTAAGGTGATACTGCAGTCTGAGACAATATTTATCAAAGTTTATGCTAACTTTTGGAGTGAACCAAATCTTTTTTAAGAAGACGGATATTTGGAGTGGTCATTGATGATAATTTGGGACCGGGTATTAATTTTGGACTGTAACATCAATGGAGTATTTTTCCTTTCAATGGATGGTAGAAATCTAACTACATTTATTTAGTTGGCTATAAATCTTAAGAGCCAGGGGGAGCTGAGAGAGAATAGGCTCAGGTGGTATCGACACGTAAAGAGAAGAGGGGGTGAGGAGCTGGTTAGGGCCATACCAGGAATGCATTTGTTGTTGATTGATGGTGTTTAAGGTCCCGTCAACTACAAGGTCATTAGAGACCCGTCCACTGCATAGTTGTAATGCATAGACTGCACAGACACTACACTAATGCGACGATTATTGGGTATTAGCAGTACCCACCTTTCCCGAGCGACCACCCATGTCAGTACTAACTGGGCTCGCGTTGCTTAACTTCAGTGATCAGACGAGGACTGGTGTGTCCAACGCAACTCGCCGCTCCCCCAGGAATGCAGGTGGTCGGTAGTGCTTGGGGCAGGGGAGCAGGTTGTCTGTAAGGATATGGCAGTGAACAAGGTGGAAGGGGAACTGGTGGGAGATAGAAGGGAGAAGACAGTGAGAACCCACAGACCCGACCCTGCCGTAGGAGTGGAGGAAAGACATCCACAAAACAGGGTGAAGCACTTTATAAATTGAAATTTGAATTTTAAGCTCAGAGATCGGTCATTAAAATGATCGGGCATTACTTTTTTAGTTTTAATAAAGAACTTTCTAAGTAAATGGTAAAAGGTTTAAAAGTTGAAATAGAATTTGGAAATAAGCCTTTAAATTCTTTTTTTTTTAAGTTCTTTTTAAGTTATGTTTAAACAAGAATTTTTTTTGTAAGTGGCAAATGGTTCAAAAATTATGGTAAGATTTGCAAATAGGTAATCAAAGAAATAGATAATTCAATAGAAATTCAAATTATTGGTTGTGGTAACAAAATCAACAATACCTCTGACCCAGATTCTTCAACTCTTTCACAATGTGTAACATGTGGAGCCCTAGCACTAATATTTTCAGGTGATGACAAGGTGACCATTGAAACCATTTTAGAAATAGTAGACTTATATGCATTATCAAAATGGACAGACAGTATGATAATCGTTATCATCTCAACCAAATTATGAAGCTCTGCCTGTCAGGCATGGCAAGAGTCTCCTGACTTTTTGAACATTATAAGCAACAATGAATTAAAAGAAAAAATACTGTATAACTTCAAACCAAAACAACACATGGCAGTTGTTGATGGCAAAATTTGGAGAACTCAAAGTCCATCAGAGAAATTGACTCAATATGCAAGTAAAGATAAAAACGAAGCACTCTTTGGAACAGAGATTAGTCCCCCTGCAAAGGCTATTATTCAAGCCAAATTTGTTAAAGGAAGAGTGGTTCTCACCAAAGACCCCAAGGATTTAAATGAAGCCACCCAGTATGCCAAATTGGAGGCGACCAATTATGCTCCCTTAAATCTACAGGATCAGCCAAAATGAGAGCATCTTTTGGTAGATACTCTCCAAGGCTCAGTCGAAGCTTTATTAGAGGCATTAACTGACAAAGTCTTGTCATAGGAGACTGAATTGAAGGAGCAGTGGGTTGCACCCTGTCAGGTATTTCCAGCCTCAGCAAATGTATAGATCCCCAAACCATAGTGACCCAGTACAAACAAAATTTACCCAAAATTCCCAGGCCCTACAGGGAAATAGCAACCAAATGAACACCCATAAAAACTCCATTAAATGCTTAAACTGTGGAAAATTAAGACACCTGAAAAGAGATTGTCAATCTACAGGTAGGCCCCAACAGCATTTACACTAGATGAACAATCCAGTGAAGAAGTGAAAGCTTGAGTAGCCAACAATATGAACCTTCAGCTGAAAAAATGTGAAATCAACTTAAGACAAGAGCAGGATCATACAAATAGTGGCATTCTACATTTTCCAGTACAACTTGAATCAGTGAACACTTTTGCCATATTAGGGATTTTGCAAATAGTCACAATGTGGGCATTCCTGGACGAAAGACGAAAAATACACGTTCTCCTTTTTTGCGACGAGTTGGCTTGTCTGTGATTGGCTAAATGCCCTTGCATGTGCATGTTACACACCAGCATGAAATCTGGCATCCATTTTTTTAAACGAAGCGACAGGAGAATAAAAACATAAAAAAGTGGGAAATAAAAGTGATGATCCCCAAAAGCTTTTTATGGAGATATAATTTACCTTGTATGCAATGCTCTATACAATTCAAATATCACAAAAAAAATTTTTTTAATGAGATTTTCATTCGTTTTTTGCTTAACGCTATTGCCATATAGCAAAATGTTTAGTCTGGCTCTCACAAGATGGCACACAATTATTGGGAACGGATAATTGCAATATTGCCAAACGTAAGCCCAGACGAAACATAAGAGGACGAATTGACACCTTGTATTTGTCTTTCGTTATATTCGTCCCATCTAATTGAAAATCGCTATTATACACTGGTATAGCCAATACATTGCTGTGCCTAAATGTGCTTCATCTTCTGGAAGAACCAGCTGAACTTAAAGTGTGCAACTTAAGGGAAAAAAAGAAATGTAAATGAAAACAAACATCTAACATTAGCAATGGGAGGACGAACTTTCTACACAGTCATTATCTACCATATGCATGTGGACTGGTAATAGAAAACGATCTAAGTACAGTAAGTCCTCGACTTACATGATTTCGACTTGACGATTTCAGACTTATTCGAGTTTTTTAAACAAAAAAATTTAGGCTGTCCGACGAAAATTTGGGCTTACCAAAGGTCAGCACCAAGGTGTCAGACAGGCGGGATTCTCCATCCTGTTGGACGGCAGTGTGGCGGTCAGCCACCACACTCTGGTCCCTGAGCTCCTCCACTATTTGCTCTTCTGACATCCCGCGTAGGTCAGGGCACCGCACCTAAGGTGCGATGGGGTTTGACCATAACGGGGATGTCATCGAGCTTTTGCATTTTTAATAATGCTTCGGTCTGGTGGGGGGCAGATGCCTCCACCAACAAGGTGCCATTGTGCAGTTTCTTGACCGAGGTCACATCGCCGGCAATGCCGTTGATGGCTTTGGCGATAAGGAAAGGGCGACACTTTCCCCAAGGATGCACCATCCTCCCCAGAGATGGAAATAAACCGGGGAGGATAGGAAGAAGGTATGGATGGTTGTTTGACTGCACCTAAAATCTTAGATGCAGGAACATGCTGTGCATCAGCAGAGGAACCCTGCACCTTAAGGCTAAGAGGTCGTTGCCTGTTGATAAGGGCAGGTGCCGACGCCGTAGGCGCCACAGGTTCTTTCCCTGATCCAGTCGGCTTACTGGGGGAACGCGGCCTCTTTGTTGGAGCAGTACATGTCTCCATCAACTCAGTGGCAACTGGCCCACTCACTTGGGTGGGACCAAGCCCGCCATCTTCTGGCTCAACACAAGTCAGTAAAAGTAAAGAAGGGGGAGGGGTGGGGTTATTTGTAGAGGCCCCCAGCCTCTGGTTTATATTTACCATAATTTTAAAGAATTATGTTTTCGCTGCCTGCTGGTCTTACCCACCACACGGAGCCCTACACGGGGACGCCCATTCGGGTCGTCAAGACTACTCGGACAGGATACCGTTAGGGTGGCATAATCCCCGAGTACCGGACCATTGGAATCGGGGTTGACTGCCAGTCCACTTACAGTCACCCTAGGAGGCATAACCACTTATGCGCCCCCAGCCGATTGACCAAGACTGGGCTACTGCCTTGGCCTCCCGTTTTGCCTGGAAGCTGTGGCCAAAGTGGTGTTTTGGAGGCTGTGGGTCACAACCCTAGTCCCCGATGTTTGTCAGCCACCTCACCAGTGTGGAGTGACCAAGAGACATCACAGGGCATGCGCCTCCTCAACCACCAGGATCCACTTTTCCCAGGGGCACGGGTCTATATGCACAGCAAACACGTGGGTAAGCGTTTGTTTATGGTCACCTCAGTGAGGAGCCTACATCGACCGAGAACAAGTCAGACCAAACACTGGAACAACCACGATGTTGGTATCGCCCTGTCCATAACACGTCATAGACAAGGACGACAGTGGTGTTGTCCAGACTGGGGCAAGAAAAGGTCACCCCTTTTAGTCGCCTCTTATGACATGCAGGTATGCAGTGTACCTATTCTACCCCGGGCACACATGGGTAGGAGCGCCTTGAAGGTGACGCTCTTTGCTGATGCAGTGAAAGGTTTACAATCCTCTGTTCACACCCTGGTAGCGTCCCTATTAGTGGACAACTCTTCTATCAGGTACCGGGCTGCCATGATGCACAGCATTGAGTGTCAGCTGCTACTGGCTCTAAATAGTGCCATTGAGTCTGCCACCTCGCGTGGCTATAAGTTCTCCCCTGACAAAACAATGGCCATGCACTTCTGTTGTGAGGGCTTCACCCTGAGCCTCAGCTAACCCTGGATGGTCGCCTCCTCCCAGTTATAGAGGCGGCCCGGTTTTTTGGTCTCCGTTTTGACAGCCATCTTACATGGGTCCCACACTTGAAGGAGCTGAAGGCTAAGTGCCTTCACTCCCATAATATTCTGCAGTGCCTGCAGGGAACTGGTTTTGGGGCAGATCGAACAGTGATGCTTTGGCTCTACAGATCACTTGTTCGATCACGTCTCATTTATGGCTGCGGCGTCAATGGCGTCTATGTGTTCATCATGCCAGCATCCGGTTGTCCATTGGGGCGTTCTGCACAAGTCCAGTACTCAGCCTGTATGCCAAGACCGGCGAACCGCCACTGACTGTGTGCGGCGGCAGTACCTGGCAGCTGCATATATTTTGCGGCTGAAAGGTCAGCCACAGCACCCTACACACCCAGCTGTTTTTATTCAAACTGTGAGACGGCCATTCAACCGCCACCCATAGGTTTCCCCTCCTTTTGGCATGTGGTGGATGGATTGTCTCACAAGCCTGGGTGTGACTCTACCTAGGGTGCAGCCTGTACTGCCGGCCTCTGTGCCGCCCTGGGCAGTGCCAGAGCCAAGTTTCGACTAGGTCAGTGTACCAACAAGAGTTTTATGCCTCTCTCTGACCTTTTGGGGGCCATGTTTTTATTTACACGGATGGGTCGAAGGATGGCTCCTCGGTGGGTTGGTCAGTGTTTACAACTGGTCATCTCATAGGGGGGCCGCCTTCCAGGCGTCACCATTGTCACAGCTCTGCACAGGGCACTGGAACTCATCCTATTATTGAATGACAGACACTTTGTTATTGTGACTGACTCCCTATCCTCCCTTCAGCTGTTGCACACCCTTTATGGCAGGCATGACATCGTCCAGGGTGTGCACAGATTGCTGCTCGTGATTCGTAAGCAGGGCAAGACAGTGTGGTTTATGTGGGTCCCAGGGGATGTTGGCATCATGGGCAACGAGAAAGCGGATGCTCATGCCCGTCAGGTGGCTCACTTTTCAGATATACCAGACACTGCTGTCCCCTCCTCCGAAGCTCTCCCGATGGTGTGGCAGGCCGTCCATGAACAATGGCGGTACTAGTGGTTTGCGGAGACCACCAACAAACTCCGCTTACAGATTCAGCTTCCTTGTCTTTTTTTCTGACAGTAAAATTTCTTTCCACAATCTGGAGACCATTTCTTGTTCCCAGAGAGGCTTCAATTCCTTGAACTTGACTATTGATGATCAGTGTGGGACTAATGTACCTATGGGCAGAGTAAACTGCTACATTGGCATGTCCCTGGGTGGCAGGTAGGAAAATCCTTGCAGTGCATTTGGGGATGGTGATTTAGCCAGCCGTTGGATGCACTAGGGGAAGGTTGTGAAATAAAATAGCTCCCTTGGACCAAATCCCCCATGTGTGCCTAGGGTAGAATAGGCACACTATCCCTGCATGATGTATGAGGCGACTAACAGGGACGACTTTCTCAAGTTGTTGACTAGACAAAACCACAGTCATGGATCCACACGGCCATCTCATGTGTTTGCCTGGATCAAACCACCATCATGGTTTCCCATCACTCCTCACTGAGGTGACCTTGAAAAACGCCTACCAACATGTTGGCCATGTGTGGAGACCCATACTCCTGGAAAAAGTGGATCCTGATAATTGAGGAGGTACATGCCCTGTGATGTCTCTGGGCTACCCCACACTGATGAGGTGGTGTCAAATGCTTCACCAAAAAGGCAATGGAAAGGAACCATCACAAAATTTACTCAAGAAAATGGCCCAAAGAAGAAGTGCCCAAAGCATCTATGAAAATATCCAAACATAAATTAATTAATAACATCCACATTAAATTTTTTTTTTAAACATCTGGAGATCTTCTTAAAGACATCTCCACAATTAACAACATCCGCTTTGGAATTTTCTCACATGGGGAGAATAACGTTTTAAGAAGTCTTAATTGAAAACATCTGGAGAATGTCCATCTTGAAGGAGGGAGGAAACAAAAAAAACATAGATTAAAAAACATCTAAAAGACGACCTAAATCTTATTAATTAATTAATAATCATAAAGAAGCCTTTATTTGCAGGGGGAAAAACTTCTCAAAGAGAGAGAAATGACCTGGACTCACAAAACCGGAACTTCCTTTTAAGGAAAAAGAGAAAAGCTCAAAAAGAGATGCAGAGAACAAATAAGGCAGACGAATGCTAACCTGAGAGCGAGTAGGACGTCAAGAGACTCCAGGAAGAAGAGGAGAAGGGACACAGACACCAAGAAAAGGATGTGGAGGAATCAAGATTGAAGAAATCTCAAGGGGACATCACAGGAGAAGAAGTGCATCTCATCGCAGTAACCTAGAAGCAGCAAAAGCTAAGGAACAAAATATGTTTATTTCTTTGTTAGATCTTCATAAAAGCAATTAAGTTAGACAATATTATTTCTTAGTTTACATTATATTATTTCCGGAACTAAGGAATTGATTTATATTATTTTTGGAATTAACTTGTAAAAGAATAATTCAAAACAATTAAGTTAGACAATATTAATTCTTAGTTTACATTATATTATTTCCAGAATTTAGGAATTGATTTATATTATTTCTGGAATTAAAATTGTATAAGGTTAAAGGAATAATTGGAAAACAAGATTAAATTACTTGAATGATATCATTAGATGTGTTTGAACTATAAGAACTAAATAGAAACTATGTTGTATTTATATAAATGGGGAAAAGAGAAATTGTGAGAAATCCTTTTTATGACAATTAATTAAAAGTATGTCTGCATGTATCGTATTGTGGAATCAGGTTGATTAAAGAATTGTATTCTCAATTTTTGTTTTGGAATAAATACTCTACATTTTTGCTATTCAAATTTCCATCAGTCTCTCCCAAAATCACTTACATATATATTCACATAAATATAAGGCCCACATTGGCTCCGAACCTTAAGTAGGGAAATGTCGAAATAATAAAAATAGAAAAAAAGAAGAAAATAACAGTGGCTCACAGTCATCCAGGACTAACGTTGTTACCTACTGTCTCTAATACATCACTTTGGCTGCAGCTTCCAGGGAAAGTGGGCAGCCAAGGGAGATACGTGGTCTTGGTCAACCAGTGAGGGGTGCATACGTCTATGCCCCTAACGTTACTGTGAGTGGACCAGCAGTCAACCCCAATGCCATTGGTTCGGTAGTCAGGGATTATGCCACCCTTGCAGTACCTGCCTGAGCAACCTTGGTGACCCAAATGAGCATCCCCCTGTTGGGCTCTGTGGTGGTTGAGGTTTGTGGCAGTGCTTAAAATCCCCAAAGTATGGTGACAACTCAGAGGCTGCAGGCCTCATTGTGTCTGTGACTAGTGATGTGTGTGGTGATGATGTTCATGGGTTTGGGTGGGAAGAAGACAAAGGAGACAAAGGTGAGTTCTGTTGCATTTCTCAAACATGGAGGATGCATCATTTGTCACTTGCCAGAATAGGCAGTTATTATCTAGTTGTTTATTGCATAATGTTATCACCAGTTATATAAATTAATATCCATCATAGGAATTAAGACTCACTTTATTCAGTTGTGTGTTAAGTGTTAATCTATAGTGTGTTTAATAGCCTCACCATCAGATCTACAGCACCCAAGCTTAAACAACCCCACTGCTGGAACTGTGTGAGTCAATTTAATAAAAATTTTATTGGTGTGTCAGATACGGCTGCTATCCCAATCCCATCAGTAGCACTGCTGTGGGAGCATTCCACCTCAGAACCACAGAGTCTCACCACTTGGAAACAACAACTGGGTATTGTTATGGAATTGATTGATGGCCAGTGTGCATTATATTGGTTTGGCCATTGACAAAATCAATATGATGTTCTCACATCTTGGGTTTGAAGCCACACAGCATTTCGTGAGCCACCTGATGATGGCTAGAAGGGAACCGCAACTCTAGAAGAATTCTTTGCTTCTATTCATTGCACCTTTGGGCAAGTAACGCTGCAAGCCATAGCATTCTTCTGACTCTGCACCTGTAAACAAACCCAGGGTGAATCGACTGCAGAATTTGTCGACCGGTTGTGCAATTTGCAGGCAGACTGTGATCATGCAAAGTTTTCGAAGGACTTTGACCTCACGTATTGTCGGGCAACCAACTGCATCACCCTAGAGATGCAGAAACGCCTTCTTGCCACAATGCCCATTGACCTTGAGTCCTTCCTTTCCATTATGCAGTCCATCAAAGATTCGAAGGCCAGATCTGCCTCTCTTCAGGGCCTGTTCTTCATCCATCAGGCTTGCAGTACACAATGAGGGCCACAATGGTCCCACACGCTGGATTCAGAACTTTGCACACAGAACTTGTCAGTGAAGCACCACACACCTGTTACACATATGTCCTGCCCGAATGGTGGATGTGGACACAACCAAGATCACTGTCCCACAAAAGGGACCAGAAAATGCCTGTGTGAAGTTGAATCACCTTATGTCTGCCACATCATTCTCCAACAGATACACCACTGCCAATCATCCACAGAGTTATCATGTACCATCAAGCTTCTGGAGTATCAAGCAATTGGTGGAGTCTGCGACACCAGTGCCACTATTATGATCATGCCAGGGGCCACCCTAGACAAGTTCTGGCCACACTTATGTCTTGAACAGAGAAATGTAAAGCTCCATAAATTCGATGGGACTTTGATCAGGGGTCTTAGGGGGGCATTCTGAGTGAGCCTCACCTATGGCAACAAGATGACATTGCAGACCGTCTTTGTGCTCGGTGGGCCAAGCACTGATGCCGAGCAATGGGCATTGATACCATTAAAGCACTAGGCATGGTGATTGATGCCAAATGCTGAACAGCCAGAACCTTGTGCACTTCTCAAGCAACATGCACATTGAAGGTGAAGTGCCCAAGGGTCACACCACATGCATCATGTACTGCACAACCACAAGTTGCCAACCAAGCTCTGGAACCTACAGTGGCTGCTCCTATGCTGGGACGTCCTAAAGTCAGCCCACTTGCTGCACCACTACAGGCCACTACAATTGCATTTAGTTGCAGGAACGTGCATTCCAAGAGTTGCATGTCCAGAAGGGTATCAGCTTTCAGGATGTGTGGTGGCTGCAAGCCTTGCCTGGGACCTCCAGTGATGGGATGCCCTATGCAGGGGCTACAGAGGCAGCTGCTGTGTCATCTGTCTGCTCCCAGATGGACATGCTACTGTACTTCCCCCCCTGTTATCCATTTGTTGCCCACTCGGAACTGTGGGGTCCATAGGGTGCTGGTCTGTGCTAGCATTGCCTGCCAGAGAGACCCCCAACTTCATTTGTATGGCTTCTTCTGGCTTGACCATCACCTCTGGAAGACACATGGGCCCCCAATAATGGCGGTGCCAGCCTCTTTGTCATCCACAGATCAAAGAGAGGCATCTCCCTTAAAGGCCTCCCTCACTGGCTCAGCACAGCTGGCCCTCTCAGTGGAGGTGGTGGTGGTGTGTGTCTGCAGTAGGGTGTGTGTCCTTGGATTGTCCACTCATGCTCTCTGGCCAATGGCAGAAAGCACTGGGTGTCAGCAAGCCCCAACCGAGGCATGATGGGGATTCCTCCTTCAAGATGGAGGAGGATGACCCAATTGTAGGCACCCTTCCCTTTTCTGCAGTGGGATGGAGAAAAGGGAGGAATAGAAATAAGGCTCCTATGCCCACCTGATGGTAAATCTCCTGCAATGGAACTGTCGCGGGTTTTCCCACAAGAAGGAGAAGATCACAAAGCTGATATCATGACAGAACCCCATCATCCCAGACCCTTTTTGATTATGGATGATTTTAATGAACGTAATCCTCAGTGGGGCTTGGACAGCTGTAATCCCTGATGGCTCCATGTGAAACAATGGGTGTGACACAATGGCTTCATTGTTCTAACCACAAGTGGCCCCCAGACTGCCACTGGTGGTATTTCATCTGCTCTCCCAGGTTGGCACCAGGTTAGCAATGGGAAGTTTTGTCTGGCCCTTGTGGGAGTGACCACTTAACCATCAGGATTAGCAGTGGAAGTGGGTGGTATCCATGGTGGTGGTATCTGCAAAAGACATCCAGTCTCTGTTAGAAGAAATCCCTGATGAAAATATGGAAGGACACATCTTCACAATTTGAAATGTCACTGCAAATGAATTATCCAGATTATATCTGGTGATGGCATAGTGGTTAGCATGCTCGGCAACTATGCCAGTAGTTCTAGGTTCAATACTGGACCACGATGGTTCGGCTTCTTTTGGGCGAGAGAGAAGCCATGAGTGTGCCTTCTTTCGGATGAGAAGTAAAACCGAGGTCCCGAGTGGGTGTATGATGGCACTTGCATGTAAAAGAACCTTCTCTACTATGCAACGGGTAGATGAGGCAAAATTTCCAGGTGTAGGAGCTTGCCCCCTGGCATCAGTAGCATTCCCCAACGAACACTAGACTGACGATAAAGAAGTGTAGGGGTGCAGCTTTGGCAGGCAACTGGCTACAGAGAAAACTATGACCAATATATCACCCTGTGTCCATTCAGAGGGACAAATGGGTACCCGACCCTGCCATAGGCAGGAAAAGGGTTAGGAGTTGCTTTCTTTTTGTTTGATGATGACAAAAGACACAGCCACAAATTCCAAATCTGAGATAGCTACTAATCATTTACCTGCTGCAATAGACTTGGAACTCATAAAGATGCATCAGAGAAAGTCATCACAGAAGAAAATTTATTGGTTCTAAAATATAGCAACATGTGACTGAGGTTATGTCAGGATCACTTCTTATCGGCTGAAGTGGTGCATATGAAAATGGAGAACTCTAAATTATGGGGTAGAGTATAGTGCCAGATACATTAAAGGGTTGCATTTTGGATGCATGAGGGATGCATTTGAGTGCATTTTGGATTTCTCCAAACTCTTGACAACATACAAACCTCCTTTTTAATAGGAAAACCAATCTCAAGAAATATAAAGGTATTGTGATACATGTACCAGGTGTATAAGCTTAAATCTGCTGTTTTGCTACAAGTGGCACTAGTAAACATATCAAGCTTCTATGGACATGCTATTTGTGTTTGTTTTGAAGTTTGTCATCTGCCAACAGTTAATGTTTCCATCATCACCAATTTTAAACAACAGTTATTTTTCCACTGATAACATGTCTAGTATCTTGCCAACAAAGGAGCAGAGGGAGGAAGCTCTGATTTTCTGCTTCAGTTTGAAAAAAATCGGCTGCTGAATCACATCAAAGACTTGTGGAGGCCTATGGCAACAGGGTGTTATCACAAACAACATGCAGAGATTGGTTTCATAGGTTCAAAGATGGCAATTTTGACATGAGACAAGAAGCATGAAAATCGAACCATGAAGGTTGAGGACCATCAATTGCAGGCCCTTTTGGATGAGGAGAATACCCAATCACAAAAAAATGCTTGCTAAGCAATTGGGTGTTACTTAACCAGCCATTTCCATGTGTCTACATGCCATGTGAAAGGTTCAAAGGATTGGAAAATGGATGCCACATGAACTGAATGGTAGGCAAATGGAGCGATGCCAAAACACATGTGAAATTCTTCTTCCCAGACAGAAACGAAAGCTGCTCTTGCATCGGATTATGACTCGGATTATTTTGAGAATCACAAGTGCAAGAAATCGTTGGTTGATCCTGGACAATCACCAGCATCATCCAGAAGATGAAATCTTTTGGATGGAAGACAATGCTGTGTTTGGTGGGATCAGCAGGGTATCATCTACTATGAACTTTTGAAACCTGGTGATAATGCCAATGCCAACCACTACCACCAACAGCTGATTTTCAGCAAAGACATGACAAGGTGATTTTGCTCCATGACAATGCACCATCTCACACATCAAGAAAGGTATGACACTACTTGGAAAAACTCAACTGGGAGGTGCTACCCCACACCACTTATTCACCAGACCTGGCACCCTCTGACTACCACCTGTTTTCCTTGATGGGCCATGCACTCACTCAGCAACACTTTGATTATTATGAAGACGTCCAAAAACGGCTTGATGAGTGGTTTGCCATCAAAGATAAGGAATTTTTTTGGCATGGTATCAACAAATTGCCTGAGAGATGGGGAAAATGTGTAGCTAGGAAGGGCCTGTACTTTGAATAAATGTTGTTTTGACTTTCTATTTTATCTATTATTTCTCTTTCTCTGTTTATAATATTAATTGAGTGTTTGTGTTTATAATATTAATTGAGTGTTTGTGTTTATAAAATTAATTGAGTGTTTTTGCATACAATATTATTATATTGACAAAGATCTTTTTTATATATAATATGAATTTTGGTTGCCTTTTTGAGGTTGCTATTATATTTGAGGTGTTGTTGTGATTGTGTGTGTGTTGTTTACCAGTGTTTGAATCAAATGGGGTGAGTCATCATACTTATGTGACAAACATTACTAAGTAATTTCCGTGGTTCTTGTCACATTTTTGTTTTATATTTGAATGTCTGGGTTTTTTTATTGACAAACGTTATCTATTGATTACTTGTAAATTTATTTATAGATTTTTGAGGGTACATATAAAATTGTTGGGCAATGTAGTTTGTTTAAGGGACCTCTTATTGATATTTATGTCTCTAATTTAGGGGAATAGTGCACTACTTTGAGAGCTCAGAATATTAAAATGCCTCCAAAGAAAGCTGCAGAGTGTGGGGGTTGCAAGCTTTTAAGATTGGAGCTGGCCCAGATGAATGATGAGATATCTAGGTTGAAAGCTGCCTTCTTGAGCTCTAGCTCTCCAGTAGCTGGAAAACCCAAGGACAGGGCCCCTAATTGCAACACCATCAAGTTCACCAAGAAAATTGGTGATGGCTTCTGGTTGCAAAAAGGACATAAAAGGGACAAAAGCTCGTCTCAGGGACAAAATGGAAGAAATGCAGCATGATAATGTAGAAATTACTCCTGGATTGCAAGGAAAGCCCGTTATAGACAAGAAAGCAGGGGTATTGCAAAATGCCTGTCTCTATGGCCAAAGATTTTACCAGGGATGGATTAGCTCAGGTCTGTGAAGCGGGTAGTGGAAAACCCATTACCTGGTAAATCTGTTGTTATAATTGGAGACACATATTTAATGGGAGTGGATACCTGGGCACTACCAGATGGGCAAGAGAGAGCATGTGTTAGTGTTGCATCCCTCCCTGATGCAAGATTAATGGACATAAAGAATAGGATTGGGATTATAATGGAAGGGGAAAGGGACGATTGTATGACAGTTTTACAGATAGGGTCGAATGACATAACCCAAGATAAACCTGACCTCAGACCTAAAGCTATAGTTATGGTGTGTCCTGTTATTGAGAGAAAGGATAAACGAAGACTAATTACAGCTAAGGCTAAATGGATAAATGATATAGAGCATGTCTCTCAGATCTCCAACAGTGGTTTGCTATGAATGGGTTTCATTATAATGCAAGGGCTGCTTTGAGGATTGGCAATTTAATGAGTTTATTGCTGATTTTTTTTAGGAAAGGTACAAGGTCATCTCATGCCAGGTTAAAGCACAATTCTCATAGAAAGGGGCTCCTAGACATTAAATGGGAAGGGGCAAGTAAGATTCCAGCATTAACTTGCCCATTGACTTTGCTTGTTGTTAACTGCAGAAGCATAGTCAATTAAGTGGTCATGTTCAACGCCCTGGCTACTACATCTGATGCTGATATCATAATTGGCACTGAATCCCAGTTGAGATGTGATGTTGAATCAGCAGAGATTTTCTCAGATAAGTATGTAGTTTACAGAAAAGATAGGAAAGCAGGTAGAAGTGGTGGGGTCATTATACTCACAGATAAATCTCTGGAAAGCTCCAGCGAATTGGGTTAAGAGGAAGATTGTGAAATGCTATGTTGCTGTGTTGCTGACACTTGTGGTGGGGGATTTACCGTATTTATTCCAATAAATGCCATGCTGTTGCCATTGGCGTTTTTGGCGTGGTGCTTATTAGAGGGCAGCATTTATATGATTTGTGAGCTTTTTGTTGACGATATTGACAGTCATCATCATCATACCCTTACCCCACTTGTGGCAGGGTCAGGTCTGCTGGTCAACTGAACGTCCTCTGATGGGTCACCCAGCCAGGCATCTGGAAACCTACAAGAATATTGGCTAAGGCTGTCTGATGTGATCCATAGAATCAATGGGGGATGGGTGAAGTGCAGACAGGCAAGCAGAGTCATGTGTGATAGGAGGGTCTCCATCAAGTTAAAAGGGCACTGGTTAGGACAACTATGCTATATATGAATCAGAGGTTAGGGCAGTGAAGAAGAGCCATGTCAATAGAATGCAAGTAGCCAAGATACCAATGCTGTGGTAATGCGATTCATGAGTGACATGTCAAAAGCTGATAGAATTAGGAATGAATATATTCGAGGTAGCCTAGGGGTGGTGGTCATTGCCGAAAAAATGAGGGTGAATAGGTTGAGGTGGTATGGACACAATGAGAAGAGGAGGGGAGCTCGTTAGGTCCATTTCAGGAATGCAGGTGGTTGGAAGCACCTGGGGTAGGGGGACCAAAGCAGACATGGGAGGTTGTCTGTAAAGGTATTGGCCCTGGTGGAAGATAGATGGGAGTGGAGGGTTTAAATTCGCAGGCCTGAACCTGCCACAGGCAGGATAAGCATATGATTGTGATGTATGTGAGGGTATGCCTGCCTACCGTGACTGTTTCTTGTAATAATATTTTACCACTAGCGAAAAAAGGCTGCAGTGATTATTGGAGGGCAGCGTTTATTACTTTTTGGCCCTGATAAGCAGCGCTTAATAGAGGGCAGCGTTTATTAGAGGGCGGCTGTTATTGGAATAAATACAATATGTTGCTAGCTTCTATCATCCTCAGATCATCCTCTATCATCCTTCTATCTGTCACAATCACTTGAGCTTCTGTATCAAAGAAAAATGGTCCCAATTCTTGGGGCCGACTTCAATTTACCAGGGATGGATTGGGGTAGTTTGCCACATAATTTAAATTCCAGATTATCAGTGGCTCTAAATCTGTTTTTAGACCAACTGTAGTGTAATGGATTGGAACACATTATGACCATGCCTACACATGAGAAAGGGGGAATTTTAGATTTAGTATTCACAAAGTATTCACAGAGTATTCACAAACTCTATAAATGATGTTGAGTGTATTGAGGGAATTAGTGACCATGAAATGGTTAGGGTACAGATAGTCAAAAGGTTACCTAGACAGGTAGCAGCAAGCAGGGTGGCAAACCAATATAAAAAGCCATTTGGGAGTATTTCAAATTATATCTAGAATATAAATTAAATGATTTTTACACCATCACTAATACCTGTGTTGTTGAGGAATCTTGGCAACGATTCCTAGCCCTCATAGAAGAGCACACACAACACACAACTACCAGTATATAAGGCTGTGGGCCCTGATGGTATTTTGCCATTTATTTTGCAACACCTTTCTGGGATTATTAGCTATTACTTGGAACCAGACTGAATGGAATGCAAAAAATAAACATGTATAGTAAAATAAATACAATGCAATACATGGCAAAAAAAATTCGTTTCAGCAGCACTGCTCGTATTGCAAGACATGCCTCGTTAATCAAGTTAAAATTTATTAAAAAGTATTGCCTGTCTAGCGAAACACTCATAGTTCCATTGTATTATATTCTCATCTATATTGGGATATCTGGAAAAGAAGGACATACTTAGTAATAACCAACATGGGTTTAGGAGAGGGAGGTCATGTGACACCCAAATGGCTTGCTTGATGGATTACATTCAGAAGGCTTTTGATAGCAGGAAGCAGGTTGATGTTGTATTCTTGGACTTTCAACAGGCTTTTGTCATGGTACCCCATGATAAGCTGGTCTCAAAATTGTCGACTTAGGGATTATAGTAATGTTGTTCAATGGGTAAGGTCCTATTTGCTTGATGGACAACAGAGAGTCATTTTCAAGGGTAGTGCATCTAAATGGAAACCAGTAACGTCAGGGGTCCCTCAAGGAAGTGTATTGGGTCCATTGTTGTTCATTCTCTATGTGAACGACATATTACTTGATATTAATTCCTTCCTTGAACAACTTGCAGATGACACATGTGCTGCTCAGTTATTAGATGATGGGTTATCATCCTGTGTGCAATTACAACAGGATCTAGACAGGATATACAATTGGTGTGTAAAATGCGAATTGCCATTAAACCTGCAGAAGTGTAGGATAATCACAATATCCAGATCTGGGAAGCTACTTGACGTTGACTACCACATAGGTGAAGTTAGGGTTGAGACGGTTGTAAATCATAAACACATTGGAATTATCTTAAATAATCAAGGAAATTGTAAGGATCACATTGATAAAGTAATTGGGAGGGCTGGTCAATTCCTCCATCTGATTAGTAGGGTTCTTGGGGACAGCACAACAGAGGTAAAAGAAAGAGCATACATTTAAATGGAATGCCCAATTGTGGAGTATGGCAGTCCAATTTGGTACCCCTTCAGGCAGGACTTATCTTGGGAGGTTGAAAGGATCCAAAGGAGGGCAGCAAGAATTGTACTCAACAGTTTTTCTCACAGGGAATGTGTCTGGTGTCAACTACCCCCTGCAACTTCCCCCATATCCCCCTCAACCCCCATTAAGGGTTGTCAACTAACCCCTGCAACTTCTCCCAGTATCTGCCTCAAACCCATTCAGACTGTCAGCTACCCCCTGTGACTCCCCCAGTATACCCCTCAAAAAACCCAGAAAACTTAATAAATAAATTAATTGCCAACCCCCACACTCCATAACTTACTTCAATTTAAAAGTCACCATAAATCTCAAGCAATTGTGAACACTTGAAAACCCCACTAAAATTATGAGGATTATCAAATTAACTGAACCAGAACGTCAAGCCCTTAATAACCCCTCTAAAGTGAGAATTATAGCCCCAGATGACTCCTAGTCTATAGAAGTCAAATAAAAATTATGGTTTTTTTTCATATTTCCATACAAGATAAATGGCCACCCTGATTAAAGTCAATTTGAGGAGGGTTAAAAACCTTTTATAGAAAACATTGGCCCCATTTTATGTCATCATCATCATCTCACCCTTCTCCCGCCTGAGGCAGAGTCAGGTCTGTGGGTTCTAATCCTCCACTCCCGCCTATCCCCAACCAAGTCCCACCCCACCCCACACACCTCCATGTCCCTCTGCACCACCTGCCCCCATGTCCTTTTTGGTCTTCCCCTACCCCTGGTGCCCCCAATTACCTGCAGTCCCACAATGGACCTAGTAAGCTCCTCCTCTCCCCTCCTCATCACATGCCCATACCACCTTAACCTACTCTCTCTCATCTTCTCCGCAATATCTCCCACCCCCAAGCTACCTCTAATGTAATTGTTTCTAATTCTGTCGGATCTTGACACCCCACACATGTAGTGCAGCATTTGCATCTCAGCCGCTTCCATTTGCTTTTCATGGTTCTTCCTAACTGCCCAGCACTCTGAGCCATATAGCATAGCGGGGCTAACGATGGTTCTGTAAACCTTACCCTTCAACTTAACTGGGACCCGGCGGTCGTGCAGAACCCCACTTGCCAGCCTCCACTTCAGGCATCCTGCATTAATTCTATGGGTCACATCAGAATCTATTTCCCCATTGCCCTGGAAGACTGATCCTAAATAACGAAATTCTTGCTCTGCTGGAATTCCCTCTCCCCCACATTGAATCTCTACCCCTTGCCCCTGGTCACTGAAATTGAAAGCTAAGTACTCAGTCTTCTTCATGTTCACCTTAAGGCCCCCTCTTTCCACTGCTGACTTAAGGTCTTGTAGGCCTTTTTGTGTATACTCTTTGGACTCCTCCACCCTACCTACGTCATCGGCAAACACCAGGCACTGAGGCACCCATTCTCCCACTCCCGTCAGCATCTCATCCATTACTAAAGTGAAGAGATATGGACTAAGTACTGACCCTTGATGCACACCCACCTGCACATTGAAACCAGGAGTGTTTCCCCATGCTGTCCTAACTCTAGCAATATTAGCATATCCTAATATGGCCCTTGTCTACCCCTTTCTTTCTTAAAACGCTCCACAGTACCTGTCTAGGGACACTATCATAGGCCTTCTCCAAGTCAACAAATACTGCATGGAGGTCCTTTTTTGCTGCTCTATGCTTCCCTATCACCTGTCATAGAATAAAGATTGGTTCCATGGTGGACCTACCAGGCATAAACCCAAATTGGTTTCCCCGGACATTTGTTTGGTCTCTGAGGCGACATTCTATGACATGCTCCCACAGCTTCATAGAATGGCTCATTAGCTTTATGCCTCTATAGTTTCCACAGTCCTGTGCATCACCTTTGCCCTTGAACAATGGAACTATCCAACTCTCTCTCCACGCAGATGGCATCCTATCACCATTTGCTAACTTATTAAATAACTTCCCTAGCCATGTAATTCCTGTGGCCCCCAGGGTATGCCAAACATCCATAGGGATCTTATCTGGGCCAACAGCTTTGTGACCTTTCATTTTTTGAAGGGCTCTGACAATTTCAGCTTCACTCACCCTATCCACTGCCTGAGGAGTGATTGGGTTGCCTTCTGTGGCTGTAGCACAGGTGGCTGCATTTAAGAGGCCATGGTAGTATTACTCCCACCTTTTGATTGCCTCTGCTGGCTGGAACAGGACCCTACCATTGGTATCCTTGACCGTTATAGCCCTGGTAACATCCTTACTCATTCTATCCCAGGTCTTAGCCAGTCTAAAAACTGCATTCTCCCCTTCCCTTGTCCCCAACTTTTCATATAAGGCCTCATACTTCTGGTACTTGGCCAGGCAATGGTCCTCCTGGAATTTTTCTTTGCCTGGACATAGTTCATCTTTGAAACCTGATCTCCTATTTCCCTCCACCTATGGAAAGCTACCTTCTTTAGTTTGATGGCAGCTTCCACCTCCTCATTCCACCACCATGTCTGCCTACCCTGATAACTTCCTCCTATTCTGCCCCGACCTAACAGTGCCTCTCCACACTGCCTAATCTTCCTAGCAACCCTGCCCCACAAGGCATTGGCTGACCCATCCCAGTCCCAGTCAACCTGACTGAGAACCTCCTGCTGGAATTCCACTGCCTTGGTGGGCAACTTCCACCACCTAACAACTGATTCTCCCTTCCAGGTATGTTGCCTAACTGTCCTCTCCATTTGTAATTCCATCATAAGCAGCTTATGGCCACTGTCCTTCTGAAAATCCTCACTGGGTAGCACCCAGCAGTCCCGAATCTCTGCCTTGTGCTGCTTCCTAACCATGAAAAAGTCCATCTGGGACCTCCCTTGTGGTGACTGGAAAGTGATTAAGTGCTTTTCCCTCTTCTTGAACCATGTATTGGCTAATGCAAGGCCATGTGCTCTTGCTGTCTCCAGGACCTTCTGCCCCTTTAGGGTTGATCATGTCATACCCCCACCCTCCATGTACCTCCTCATACCCTGAACCATTCCTACCCACATGGGCATTAAAGTCACCCCCAATAACTAAGTGCTCATTTCCCTTGCCCTGTCTAATTCTGCTGTTTACTGACTGTACTACTTCGTCAAAGTCACTCCAAAAATCTGCTTTAGCTGTGTCACATTGGCCCCATTTTATGTATCAGCCATAATTTATACAAAGCCCTATTATTATTATTTTTTTTGAAAATTATATATTATTATTCTATCATCCAAGATAAATGGCCACCCTTATAAAAATCAATTAAGGAGGGTCAAAAACCTTTTATAGAAAGCAACTGTAAACCACCTCAAATTAAAAAAACCCCTCCCTGAAACCAATGGAAGAGGAATACAGGGACTATAAAAACGAATGCCAGAGGGGATAGAGCATTCATTCATTCATTCAGAGAGAGAAAGAGGAATGTTAGCCAGAAGAGATGCTGAAGGCAGAGACAGAAACATTAAACCAGAGGCGATGCTGAGGGAGTGAAACTCCAACACCACCATTGATGCCAACATGCTGAGGAACACTGAACATTAACTCCAACTGGATAAGTGACCCACATCAAGTACAAGCCCTAGGAGGATGAAACACCAGAACCACCTGTACCAGCCCTGGAAGTCTACCATAGGAAAGAAGATTCAACAGGACGACTCTGGAACCCACAGCACCACCAGGCAGATAAGAAAACCTTACTGACTGTAATATAGAGTTTCCTGTATCAAAAAGCAATTGTGTTTGTAGCATGCATGATAGTGTTTAATATATTTAGCTAATTAGTAGCGTTTTTGAAGGAACTAAATGGGATCTACTCATTTTAGATCAGTTAGGTCTTTTTGATTTAGTATACAACTTAGGTGTTTGTAGCATGCATGATAGTGTTGAATATGTTTAGCTAAATAGTAGCGTTTTTGAAGGAACTAAATGAGCATAGATTCTAGTTGTAAGCCAATATTTTTTCATGTGTTGTGGCTTTATGAAATTAAGCCAAGGTCATGAATCTGAAAGGTAGTGATAAGTGTGAAGAATAACATAGGGTTTACAACCATTGAATTAAATAAATAAAAAGTTTTTCTTTTAATTTTTTGAGTGAAATGAACAAAATGGCTACTCCTGATCCCGACTCAACCGTTTCTCAAGGCATATCTTATGGAGCTCTAGTACCCATTTTTTCAGGTGACGACAAAGTGACCATTGAGTCATTTATAGAACTTGTAGACTCAGTACATACACTAGCAAAATGGACAGAAGCATGAGTATTGCTATCATCCGGTTCAAGTTGTGAGGATCTGCCTCACAAGTGTGGCAAGAGTCCCCTGAATTTAGAAATATCATAAGTTATGAAGAATTAAAGACAAAAATTTTACACTATTTTAAGCCAAGACATCATACTGCAGTTCTAATGGCAAAATTTGGTGAAATTACTCAAAATCCCCAAGAGAAGGTAACCCAATATGCAAGCAAGGTTAAAAAAGAGGCCAATGAGATCTTTGGAATGGACACCAGTCTTATGGAGAAGGCAATTATACAGGCCCAATTCATTAAGGGGCTTTCACCCAAATACAGAAGAGCAGTCCTTACTAAGGATCCCAAGGACTTAAATGAAGCTATCCAGTATTCTGAGCTGGAGGACATCAATGATGCCCTTTAGAATACACAGGACCAGCCAAAACGTATGCATCTTTTGGCTGATACATCACAAGGCTCTTTGGAGGCCTTGATAAAGGTATTAACTGACAAGGTCTTGTTATTAGAAAGTGCATTAAGACAACGAGTTACACCTCCTCAAAAATATTCCCCACCCCAACAGGGATATAGAACCCCAAACAGAAACAACCCAATACAATCAAAACCCTCTTCCCCAAATACCCAAATGCCACAAGGAAATAATACCCAAGAAAATACCTTTAGAAACCCCATTAAATGTTTTAACTGTTGGAAACCAGGACACCTGAAAAAGGACTGTCGAACTAGGCCCCAATAATATTTAAACTAGAAGGGCAATCGAGTGAAACAGCAGGGATAGCTCAAGGAGCCAAAATAGTAAACCTTCAGCCGATAAATTTAGAAATTGATTTGAGTGAAGAGCAGGATCATATGAATAGTGACATTTTATATTTTCCAATATGACTTGGATCAGTGGACACTTTTGCCATAATAGACACTGGTGCAGCTAATACCCTGTTGTGCCCAAACATGCTTCATCTTCTGGAAGAGAAAGATGAAATTTTGTATTCTGAACCAATGGAACTTAAAGTGTGCTCAATATTTAAAGAAAAACGAAATCTAACACAACATTTGAAATCTAAACAAAACATTTGAAATTAACAATGGGAGGATGAACTTTTACCATCACTGCCTATCTACACAGCCATTTCTTACCATATGCATGTGGACTGTTAATAGGAAATGATCTAAGTAGATCCTTGACTTTAACATACCATGCAAATGAGAAAAAAATCTTATCTAGAAGGTCCAACTTCACCATTGAACCACAGCCAGTATTTAACATCTCAAAATTTAACCATCAAGACAGAGAATCATATGATTGGGATGATGTCGATGTGGAAGCAGCTTTTGCTCATAATCCTATTTAATGATGTCAGAAGAACCACAGGAAGATAATCATTAAAAGAATGTATTGAATTCTTTGCAAATTGATCATGTAAACTCAGAATATCAACAGAGGCTTCAAAATATCAATAGAGGCTTCAAAATATCAACAGAGGCTTCAAGGAATTTCAGCCAACTCCTACCCTTATTCACTCTGTTGAATTAACTGATAACACCCCCATATATAAACGGCCTTATCAAGTACCTAGAGCTCATCAACCCATCTTGGAATAAATTATAGATGAATTGTTAGAAGCAGACATCATACAACCATCAAGCAGCATCTATTCTAGTCCCTGTCTGTTAGTCTTTACTGAAACTAAGCCACCAAGATTGGTCATCGATTTTAGAGCCCTAAATAAAATTGTAAAAGGAGATAGATATCCACTACCAAACATTGAAAATCTCCTAGAAAACATAGAAGATGCAGAATTTTTTTCTCTGTTTGATTTCTACAGTTCTTTTTACCAAATTCAATTGAGAGAAGAAGACCGATATAAAACTGCATTTTCAACTCATAATGGACAATATGAATTCAAGAGATCCCCTATGGGTTTAAAAACCTCCCCCAATATTTTTCAAAGTGTTGCTAATAAAGTCTTTGAAGGATATTTGGGAAAAATATGTATGGTTTTCATTGATGATTAGTTAGTAAAGAGCAAAACCATAGAAGAACATATGAACCATCTGGAAATAGTCCTCCAACAAATGCAAAAGGCCAGTCTAAAAGTAAAACCCTCCAAATGCAACCTCATAAAGACCCAAATAAATTATTTAGGCCATGTTATATCTAAAGGCACCATTTGTCCCCAACAAAATAAAATAGAGGCAGTCATGAAATTCCCAATTCCTCAAACTGTGAAGCAAATTCAATCCTTTCTTGGAATGGCAGGATACTACAGATGTCATATACAGAACTATGCTAAAATAGCAAAACCAATCTCTGATCTTACCAGAAAAGATACCAAATTCATATGGACTCCAGAGTGCCAGCAAGCCTTCAAAGAATTAAAAAATAGACTAACAAGTTTCCCTATGCTTCAATGAATCCACTAGGTGGCACGTGTGCTCTACATGTGCTATTTTGTGCATTACGAATTTTTGGCTGTTTCTGGAGATTAATACATCTAATTAACACATCTAAGGGCTGCCTTTGACAAGGAGAACACCCTTACTTGCGGGGTGCAGGTAAGGCTGTGGCTTTTGGGGTCTGCAAACGGTGGGAGAGGTGGTGGTGAGGTTGGCTGTTTAAGCCTAACCTCACGCATCTTCTGTCTCCCTTCATGCTTAGGTGCAGTGCTGGGGCCTTCTGCATTGACAGACGCCAGGCTGCATCGGAGGGTAGTACCAACTGCCCACAGCTGATAAATTGTTTATTAATTGGTAATACCCTAAATTAATATTAGTGTTGAACTAAATTAGTATTAATACTGAACTAAATTGGTATTAATTTGTTTGTTGGTTGGTGTTGGTAATTGTTGAGTATCAACCCCCAGGTTGAGTGTCAACCCCCTGGATCCTTATTGGTTAACTGTTAATATTGTTATTGTTATTCTTGTTTGTTTTTGTGGATAGTGCTGTTATTGTTTTATTTGTTGCTGAGGTTATGCAGTCCTAGGACTGCATCTCCACAGTGTAGGGTGTGAGGGGTGGATTGTCATGTGAGTGTGGGACCCCTGCTCACATGACAAAGATGGAAAAAGCATTGAGTGTCTCCTGTGGGGTAGGACGGCACCCCCTCACAGGTAGCCCTGTCATTGTTGCTGCGGGTTCTAGGCGTCTGGCTGGGGAGCCCCCAGCCAGAGCTGCTACACTAAGTAAAGGGGCTAGGCTATGATTAGGGACGTGGAATGTGGGGACCCTTACAGGGAAAACAGGGGAATTAGTAGACACCCTGAAACATAGAAGGGTTAGTGTCGCATTCCTCCAAGAAACACGTTGGAAGGGGAACTGATCACGGGCACTAGGGGAGGGATACAAATTACTATACACAGGTAGTGAGGAGAGGCAAAATGGGGTGGGTATTGTATTGAGTAGGGAACTGCAGCAGGGGGGTCACAGCTGTCCATAGAATCAATAGTAGAATTATGTTAGTTCAAGTAGTATGGCAGGGTATTGGGCTCCACCTCATCAGTGCATATGCTCCCCAAGCAGGCTGTGATGAGGCCACCAAAAGGGATTTTTGGTGGGATTTTGATGAGGTGGTACAGTTGGTAGATAACAGAATTAGATGGGGAAACGGATCTGATCGTCTGATTATTGGAGGGGACTTTAATGGACATGTGGGCAAGGAGGGACAAGGATATGGGGCCGTCCATGGGGAATGGGGGTATGGCCAACTCTCAGCAGAGGGACAAAAAGTCCTGGATACAGTGCAAGCACATGGCCTTGCATTGGCCAAATACGTGGTTTCAGAAGAGGGAAAAGCACCTCATCACCTTTCAGTCACCCCTGGGGAGGTCTCAAATTGATTTCTTCATGGTTAAGATGCAGCATAGGCCTGAGATTTGTGATTGTTGGGCGCTCCCTAGTGAGGATTTCCAGAAGGAAAGTGGGCATAAGTTACTCATGATGGAGGTACTTGTGAGGGGTGCAGCTAGGAACCACCTATGGGAAGGTGAACCAGTTATTAGGTGGTGGAAGTTACCAACAAATGCACATGAATTCCAGCAGGAGATTATTAGCCATGTCGACTGGGATTGGGAAGGATCAGCTGATGCCATGTGGGACAGGGTGGCAAGGAAGATTATACGATGTGGAAAGTCAATGTTTCGCACAGCTAGAGTAGGAGGCTCATACCAGGGTAGACAGACTTGGTGGTGGAATGAGGAGCTGGAAGCAGCCATTCATCAGAAGAAGGCAGCATTTCATAGGTGGCAGGAGATGGGGGACCAGGGTTCAAAGACGGAGTATATACAGGCAAAGAAGCATGCTCGGAGGACCATTGCACAGGCCAAACACCAAAAGTATGAGGCTTTATATGAAAGCTTAGGGACTAAGGAAGGTGAGCAGGAAGTTTTTCGACTAGCCAAGACCCGAGATAGAAGTAGTAAGGACGTCACCAGGGCCATCACGATCAAAGATAGGAATGGTGGGGTCCTATATCAGCCAGAAGAGGTAATTATGAGGTGGAAGGAATATTACGACAATCTCCTAAACAGAAATACCAGTGAATTGGTCAGGAACATGATCCCTGCCTCCTCAGATGCTGTGGACCTGGTGAGTGGGGCAGAAATAGTCAGGGCCCTCCACAAGATGAAAGGTCACAAAGCTGTAGGCCCTGATAAGATTCCCATTGACGTTTGGCATAGCTTGGGGACCACAGGAATTACATGGCTGGGGAAGCTTTTCAATAAAATAGCCAGGGGTGACCGAATGCCATCTGCATGGCGGGAGAGTTGGATTCTCCCACTGTTCAAGGGCAAAGGCGATGCCCAGAACTGTAGAAACTATAGAGGCATTAAGCTAATGAGCCATTCTAGAATGTCGCCTCAGGAATTCTACTAGTGTCCAAGGAAACCAGTTTGGGTTTATGCCTGGTAGGTCAACAATGGAACCCAACTTTATTCTACGACAGATGGTTGAGAAGCATAGAGCAGTAAAGAAGGACCTGCATGCTATCTTTGTAGACCTAGAGAAGGCCTATGATAGTGTCCCACGACAGGTAGTATGGGATGTTCTAAGAAAAAAGGGAGTAGATGAAGGGCATATCAGAATAATACAGGATATGTATGATGGTTCCACAACTAGGGTGAGAACAGCATGGGGGAATACCAGTGGCTTCCAGGTGAAGGTAGGGCTTCAACAAGGATCAGCTCTCAGCCCATATCTATTTGCTTTGGCAATGGAGGACCTGCTGACAGGAGTAGGGGAATAGGCCCCCCCAGTGCTTGGTATTTGCTGATGATGTAGGAAGGTTAGAGGAGTCCCTAGAGGAGGTTCAACAGGGCTTAAAGGACATTACAACAGCAATGGCAAAGGGGTGGCCTGAAGGTGAACATGAGGAAAACAGAGTACTTAGCTTTCAATTGGAGTGGCCAGGACCAAGGGGATGTAGTTCGTTGTGGAAATGAGGTGCTACCACCAGTGAAAGAGTTTAGGTACCTAGGATCGGTGGTTCAGAGTAATGGGGAAATCGACTCCGATGTTACCAACAGAATCAATGCAGGATGGCTAAAGTGGAGACAGGCAAGCGGTGTCCTGTGTGACCACAGAGTCCCAATAAAGTTGAAAGGTAAGGTTTACAAAACTGTAGTTAGGCCCACCATGCTGTATGGATCTGAGTGCTGGGCAGTGAGGAAGAACCACGAGAGGAGAATGCAAGTGGCCGAGATGCGAATGCTGCATTACATGAGTGGGGTGTTGCATGCTGACCGAGTTTGCAACGAGTATGTTAGAGGCAGCTTGGGGGTGGGAGACATTGCAGAGAAGATGAGCGAATATAGGTTGAGGTGGTATGGGCATGTGATGCGAAGGGGGGAGGAGGAGCTAATGTGGTATATAATGGGGCAACAGGTGGTGGGTGGCATCAGGAGCAGGGGGAGACCCAAGCAGACGTGGGAGCAGGTGGTACAGAGGGACATGGTTGCGTGTGGGGTGGATGAAACCCTGGTTGGGGATAGACGGGAGTGGAGGATCAGAACCCCCAGACCCAACCCCACCATAGGCGGGACAAGGGTGTGATGATGATGATGATGATATAACATACTGAATAGGGAAGGGTACACTAAAATTTTCTATGGCTCTAGGAGTTATAACAGGAGATTTTGTTGGAAAACATATAGTCCACATTCAGCAAACAATTGCAGAAATGAACCAAAGGGTTCAATTTAGAAATTCAGGGATTGTACTCATCAGCTTAATGTGCATTCTCACAACTACCACCAATGCCATAGATCTGCAATGTAATTCAAACTCTATCATTCAATCTGAAGTATTAACCTGCAAAGGGGAAGGAGACAACCAAGTTTGTTCTATCACCACCCAAGCTAAACTAACACTTCGAAACCTACAATACGGAGCATGTCTCACAATACAAGATAAAGAAGGAAATTACATTTTTACTATTGAATTAGTATACACAGAGTTAAGGAACTAAATGAGATCTATTCATTTTAGTATACTTTAAAACTTAGGTGTTTATAGCAGGCATGTTAGTATTGAATATCTTTTTGTTAAATTGTAGCGTTTTTGGAAGAACCCATTTTAATCTTGTATTTAGAAAAAACTATAAAATCATTGGTATCCAAGAATTGTAACATAAGGAATTATTTGACCTAGAGTATTAAAAATAAAATTGTGAATGCCTTTCCATTTGACATGACTTTCTTATAAAAATAAAAGGTTATTGTAAAGAGGAAAAAAGGCTTAAGAATTTTTCTTGAAGTTTACTATTATGCCCACATTGGCAAAGGACCTAAGGAGGGAAATTGATAAGGAATAAACAAAAACATAAAATAATAACAACAAAATTAACACTGGAATGATTAGGTGTTAGTTTTTTTTAATTTATTTTATATTGTTATGTTTTACCCTTAACGTATAGTGCTTATTCCCTATCAATTTCCCTCCTGAGGTTCTTTGCCAATGTGGGCATAATAGAAAATTCCTTAGGCCTTTTCTCTGGTTTATAATAACGATTTATTTTTTAAGAGAAATTATATCAGAATAAAAACGCGTTTACAATTTTCCTTCCAATATTTGTAAAAATACAACTTTCTTTTCAATTTTCTTTTAACATGAAAATTCTTCTAAAAACACTACAATTTGACAAAAGAATTTTCAACACTAACATGCATGCCCTAAACACAAGGCTATAAAGTGTACATTTATTTACTGAAGAT
>JAAFCE010009058.1:2368003-2413412 GCA_013389805.1 Trigoniulus corallinus
GCATTAGACATTAATTGTGCACCAGGGCCTATAAAGAATTTCTGAAAGTGGTAACTTTTTGGTAAGCGTTGACTATATTTTTCTACTAAAGTATCCATATAGCTTTTAACGTGATTGCAATGCAGGACTTCTTCATAAAATCTACAGGTTACCATTTTTTCATCAAAAATAAATTCCTTGGACCATCGTGAAGAGGCCTGCACATCACCTATTTCTCCATACTTGGGTCTTCCTTCATGAGACACTTTATCAAGATAGGCAATATATGGATCTGCTGCATTTTGTATTACTGCCTGAGACTGTAACTCTACTGATTGGGCATAATTTCCTTCGATTGCAATTTCGATAGTATTATCAGATAAAAACATGCTGTCTTGAGTTTTTAAGGAGGTAATGGTATTGTTTCTGTCTATAATTCTTATTGATAGGATAGGTTTGCAGGAATATCCTTCTATGCTCTTGACTGTGTATGTATGTTGGTAGATGGGTTTTAAATACCATCTATAGAATAAACAAGCTTGGCTGTCTATTATATAACAGCTTGTTGATCCAGAGTCACCAGAAATGCAATCTGTTATCCCTGGCCATTCTCTTGATTCCTCAGTAATGGAGCTAAAAGTATATCCTCGATAGCAATGATTTCCCCATCCACAATATTGATTTTGGGGGCATGCTGTGACAGCTAGTTTCTTCATTTGAACTGGGAACGTGAGGTAAAGCAATCTAGTGGTCCAAAAGCAGGGTAACTCTGTATATACTAATTCTATAGTAAAAATGTAATTTCCTTCTTTATCTTGTATTGTGAGACATGCTCCATACTGCAGGTTTTGAAGTGTTAGTTTAGCTTGGGTAGTAATTGAACATACTTGGTTGTCTCCTTCCCCTTTGCAGGTTAATACTTCAGATTGAATGATAGAGTTTGAATTGCATTGCAGATCTATGGCATTGGTGGTAGTTGTCAGAATGCACATTAGGCTGATGAGTACAATCCCTGTATTTCTAAATTGAACCCTTTGGTTCATTTCTGCAATTGTTTGCTGAATGTGGACTATATGTTTTCCAACAAAATCTCCTGTTATAACTCCTAGAGCCATAGAAAATTTTAGTGTACCCTTCCCTATTCGATATGTTATATAAAGAAGAGAAATTAGAGTTTGAAGGATATATATTGAAGATTTTATGATGGATTTTAGGAATATGACTATGAGACCTAAAAGAATGATGAGGATACCATAAATGATGTATTGGATTTTGCTAGGTAGGCAATGTATATAATAAAAGATGTCTATGCAAAACAAGCAGTTAACAAAGGGGCAAAATGATTTTCCATCAATTTCAAACACTCCTTCAGTCACTTGACCGCTCTTTTCAACCACAATGACTTGAAGTTTCCCTTTGTTTAATAGGTATTCATCAGGGACTATTATTTGGTTGTAGTCCTTTACCAACTTATAGGAAGACTCCACTCCACCTTTACGAAGGATCACTGTTCCAGCCATTTGAAATGTAAGAACAGGCTTGTGGAACTTTATTCTGTCCAAGTTACTTATATCGCCTTGGGTTTCTATGCTGAATAGTCTGCGGGAAGGAAGAGTAGGTTGCACATAAGGATCTTCCTTTTTATAGTAGCAGACAGGGTAAGATATGATATAGGGATTTAAATATGCTTTTCCCTTGTATTCAGCACACATAGAGGTAAGGGCTTTATATACAGTACATGAACATGAGCTTTTTTGATTGCAGCTCATTACTGAGCAATATTGTGTATCTCCAGCACATGGTTTATCATTGGAGCAGCCACATTCCTTTTTAGATCTGCTATGTTGACATTCAAATATCAAGTCGTTCCCTTCATGTGAAGTTATTTGTTCCAGCCGAAACTGCAGAGGCTCAATGATGCGTTTTTCCTTGAGATCCACTATTTGAGATTCATAGGCTATAACACAGTCTTGACATGAGGTCTCATTCTCAGTGCATAGAGTTGATGGGAACGTAAAATTTAATGGTTGTTGGGGAAGATGTTTTGTGCAATTAAAAGTGTTTATTTCCCATCTGCATAAGGTGATATCTCTTCTAGTTACATCTTGAGTGGCCAGGGCTAGAGTTATTAAGGGTAGAATCTTGGTGGCTAACATCATGAACCTGCAAGAGAGAAAGAGCTTGATCATTCTCTTTGCAGTAATGATAACAATCTGAACATCTTATCTAGAATAGCTTGTTCTGTTGGGGTGGAAGGGGGTGTTTCTCTTGGGGAAGTAGTGGGGTTATCTGTGGGTAAGCTTTTGGTGGGAGCTAGTTGTTCTAGGGATTTCTTTTCATTGTTTTCTTCTTGGGGAAGTTCGATCTGTGGTGGTTCTTGCAGTTCTTTTTCTTGATCTTCTTTTTCTTCCTGACACTCTCTATTCGTTTCCTTCTTTTCTTCCTTTGATTCTTTTCCTTTTGATGCATCACTAATTTTCCTTCCTTCTCCATCAGGTCTCTCTTCGATTCTTTTTCCCGAGAGGTTACTGATGAGAGGAATCCTTTGCCCAGTTTCATTAAACATTCTATAATCTATTCTTTCCTGGGGCTTTTTCCTCCGGGACCGAGATTGTTCAATTCCCTGAACAATCACCTGACTTCGAGTTCTTTTAGCACATTCACTAGGTTGCAAGACTAATTCCTCAGGTCGCGAATCTGGGGTACAGTCACTTCCATTTTCTGAATTGGTGCTTCCAGATGACTCTAATGTCGATGCTTGCACCTGATCGGGTTTTCCACAACAAGCATTTTCCAAATCCTCGTGCATAATATCATTATCTGTTTCCTCTTCCCAGATATCACCACTTCTCTGGGTTGAATTATGTACTTTTTCTTTATTCTTATTTCCCAGACTGGGGAAAATATCGTTTATTCCCACCTTCCTCAGCCTGTTTACGTGCACGTCTTTTACTTCTCGAGGATTTGCACATTTTCTTATTCTATAATTTACCAGGCCAAATCGGTGAATTACTCGATATGGTCCTGAACTTAGCTTACTAAGTTTTCTTTTTAACCCACTCCCTACCTTGGGAGTGTACAAATATACCATGTCTCCTTCTTTTAATTCAACATGTTTTAATTTTTTGTTTATCGTTTTCCTGGCCTTTTCTTGACTGGTCTTCAGGGATTCTGAGGCCATCTCAAAGGCAAGTTGCATACGTTTAGTTAATTCTTCTTTAAAATCTTCCGAATAGAGAGGTCTCCTAGTGGTTTGTAGGAGGGTTAGAGGTAATAAGGGGTCTCTTCCATACGTTAAGAAGAATGGAGTTTCGTGAGTTGAGGCATGTACGGCACATCGGTATGCAAATAACAACAAGGGTAATTGTTCATCCCAGTCATTTTGAGCCTTGTTCACATAATGTGACAACATTTGTGCAATAGTTCCATTAAATCGTTCTACTTGTCCATCACTTTGGGGGTGATATGGTGAAGTGAATGTCTTTTTGATTCCAAGAGTTTCACAGAGCTGGCGGAACAGTGTAGCAGTGAAGTTTGGACCTCTATCTGTCAGTAGTTGCTCACATAACCCATGTCTTGAAATTACTTCATTTACTAAGATCTTGGCAACAGTTTCGGCTTTCTGGTCCGGACTTGCAAAAGCTTCCACATTTTTAGTCAAGTAGTCAGTAAACACTATAATGTATACATTTCCTTTGAGGGTACGTGGCAAGGGTCCTAAAATGTCTAAACCTACTCTTTGGAATGGGAAGGTTACTTCTGGTAGACTTTGGATTGGGGCCATTTTTCTGGGTTTTTTCCTCTCATTGCATGAGACACATGCATCACAATACTTTTTTATATATCTCGAGATTGGTTTTCCCAATAAAAGTGTGGCAATATTTTGTTGAGAGTTTTCTGGAATCCTAAATGCCCTGATAGTTTTGAATCATGAGCATGGTGCAGAATTAAACCCTTTAAAGTATCTGGCACTACTATTGCATTTCGTCTTTCTCCACCCCTTAATTTTGAGTTCTCCATTTTCATAACCACCCCTTCAGCCGATAAGTAGAAATCCTGACATAACTTCGGTCCCGTGTTGTTATGTTTTAGATCTACTAAATTTCGATAAATTTCTTGTATTTGTGGTGACTTCAACTGATGCATCTTTATTAGTTCCAAATCTATCACTGCAGGCAATTCCATAGCTGGTCTTGATTTCAAAACTGTGTCTTCTTCCATCAGCAAACATAATTTTGATAGTTCATTTTCTGTGATGTTTCCGATGGTGAAGTTTTCTTCTTTCGTGTTTTCTTCAGGGATGTCTTCTACCATTCTAGACAAGGCATCTGCTCTAATTTTTGTACCAGGCTTGTAAATGACATCAAAATCGAAAGTTTGAAGTTGTAGAGCCCATCTGGCTACCATTGCATTATGATGTCTTGTGGTCATCAGGTACCTTAAGGGTGCATGGTCAGTGATGAGAGTGAAATGTCTTCCAGTTAAATAATACTTGAAGTGTAAAATTCCAAATACACAGGCAAGAGCTTCTTTTTGTGTTGTAGAATATTTTACTTCTGAGGGTTTCAGTTTTCTGCTGGCAAAGGCTTCAGGTAAACATCGTCCTTTCTCTGGTTGTTCTAACACTGCACCTATGGCATATCCACTGGCATCTGTGGTTAGGAAGAACATTTTTTTCCAGTCCACTAATTGAAGCACAGGGTAACTTGTTAGTCTATTTTTTAATTCTTTGAAGGCTTGCTGGCACTCTGGAGTCCATATGAATTTGGTATCTTTTCTGGTAAGATCAGAGATTGGTTTTGCTATTTTGGCATAGTTCTGTATATGACGTCTGTAGTATCCTGCCATTCCAAGAAAGGATTGAATTTGCTTCACAGTTTCAGGAATTGGGAATTTCATGACTGCCTCTATTTTATTTTGTTGGGGACAAATGGTGCCTTTAGATATAACATGGCCTAAATAATTTATTTGGGTCTTTATGAGGTTGCATTTGGAGGGTTTTACCTTTAGACTGGCCTTTTGCATTTGTTGGAGGACAATTTCCAGATGGTTCATATGTTCTTCTATGGTTTTGCTCTTTACTAACAAATCATCAATGAAAACCATACATATTTTTCCCAAATATCCTTCAAAGACTTTATTAGCAACTCTTTGAAAAATATTGGGGGAGGTTTTTAAACCCATAGGGGATCTCTTGAATTCATATTGTCCATTATGAGTTGAAAATGCAGTTTTATATCGGTCTTCTTCTCTCAATTGAATTTGGTAAAAAGAACTGTAGAAATCAAAACAGAGAAAAAATTTCAGCATCTTCTATGTTTTCTAGGAGATTTTCAATGTTGGGTAGTGGATATCTATCTCCTTTTACAATTTTATTTAGGGCTCTAAAATCAATGACCAATCTTGGTGGCTTGGTTTCTGTAAAGACTAACAGACAAGGACTAGAATAGGGGCTGCTTGATGGTTGTATGATGTCTGCTTCTAACAATTCATCTATAATTTTTTCCAAGATGGGTTGATGAGCTCTAGGCACTTGATAAGGTCGTTTATATATGGGGGTATTATCAGTTAACTCAATAGAATTAATAAGGGTAGGAGTTGGCTGGAATTCCTTAAGTGATAAAGCAAAACAGTTATGATATTTCTTAATTAATTGTTGAAGCCTCAGTTGATATTCTGAGTTCACATGATCAATTTGTAAAGAGTTCAACACATCCTTTTCATGATCGTCTTCCTGTGGTTCTTCCAACATCATTAGGATAGGCTTATGAGCAAAACTGGCTTCCACATTGACATCATCCCAATCATACAATTCTCTGTCTTGATGGTTAAATTTTGAGGTGTTAAATACTGGCTGTGGTTCAATGGTGAAGTTGAACCTTTCAGATGAGATTTTTCTCTCATTTGCATGGTATGTTAAATTCAAAGATCTACTTAGATCATTTCCTATTAACAGTCCACATGCATATGGTAAGAAATGGCTGTGTAAATAGGCAGTGATGGTGAACGTTCGTCCTCCCATAGTTAATTTTAAGTGTTTATTCACATTTAGATTTCGGTTTTCTTTAAATATTGAGCACACCTTAAGTTCCGCTGGTTCAGAATACAAAATTTCACCTTTCTCTTCCAGAAGATGAAGCATGCTTGGACACAATAGGGTGTTAGCTGCACCAGTGTCTATTATGGTAAAAAAGAGTCCACTGATCCAAGTCGTATTGGAAAGTATAAAACGTCACTATTCATATGATCCTGCTCTTCTCTCAAATCAATTTCTAAATTTATCGGCTGAAGGTTTACAATTTTAGCTCCTCGAGCTATCCCTTCTGTTTCACTCGATTGCCCTTCTAGTTTAAATGTTGTTGGGGCCTACTTCGACAATCCTTTTTTAGGTGTCCTGGTTTCCCCACAGTTGAAACATTTAATGGGGGTTCTAAAGGTGTTTTCTTGGGTATTATTTCCTTGTGGCACTTGGGTATTTGGGGAGGGTTTAGATTGTATTGGGTTGTTTCTGTTTGGGGTTCTATATCCCTGTTGGGGTGGGGAATATTTTTGAGGGGGTGCAACTCGTTGTCTGAATGCACTTTCCAATGACAAGACCTTGTCAGTTAATACCTTTATTAAGGCCTCCACAGAGCCTTGTGACGTATCAGCCAAAAGGTGCATACGTTTTGGCTGTTCCTGTGGATTCAAAAGGGCATCATTGATCTCCTCCAGTTCAGCATACTGGATGGATTCATTTAAGTCCTTTGGATCCTTAGTAAGGACTGCTCTTCTGTATTTGGGTGAAAGTCCCTTAACAAATTGGGCCTGTATAATTGCCTTCTCTGTAGGACTGGTGTCTGTTCCAAAGATCTCCATGGCCTCCTTTTTAACCTTACTTGCATACTGAGTTACCTTCTCCTGGGGAGTTTGAGTAATTTCACCAAATTTTGCCATTAGAACTGCAGTATGATGTCTTGGCTTAAAATAATGTAATATTTTGGCCTTCAATTCCTCATAATTCGTGATATTTCTGAAATCGGGGGACTCTTGCCACACCTGAGAAGCAGATCCTCGCAACTTGGACCGGATGATAGCAATAGTCATGCTATCTGTCCATTTTGCAAGTGTACATACTGAGTCTACAATTTCTATAAATGACTCAATGGTCACTTTGTCGTCACCTGAAAAAATGGGTACTAGAGCTCCATAAGATATGCCTTGAGAAAGGGTTGAGGAGTCGGGATCAGCAGTAGCCATTTTGTTTATTTTGCAAAAAGGAAAAAGGAAAAAAAAGAAACTTTTTATTTATTAAATTCAATTGTTGAGGACCCTATGATATTCCTCACACCTCTCACTATCTTTCAGATTCATGTCCCTGGTGCAATTTCATATAGCCACAACACCACAACACATAAAAATTATTAGCTTACAACTAGAACTAAAAAGGATTTCCTGCAAAAGCAATTGTGTTTTTTGGAAGCACACAAACAAACACATGCACACACACACATATGAAAAAGTTATTTCTTAAAATCCTATTTTTTGCAAGTTCTAATTTTAGAATCCTGTCGACTGCGCCATTTGTTAGTTTTTTTTAATTTATTTTATATTGTTATGTTTTACCCTTAACGTATAGTGCTTATTCCCTATCAATTTCCCTCCTTAGGTTCTTTGCCAATGTGGGCATAATAGAAAATTCCTTAGGCCTTTTCTCTGGTTTATAATAACGATTTATTTTTTAAGAGAAATTATATCAGAATAAAAACGCGTTTACAATTTTCCTTCCAATATTTGTAAAAATACAACTTTCTTTTCAATTTTCTTTTAACATGAAAATTCTTCTAAAAACACTACAATTTGACAAAAGAATTTTCAACACTAACATGCATGCCCTAAACACAAGGCTATAAAGTGTACATTTATTTACTGAAGATAAAATGTCCTAATAGATCTAAAAATAAGTAAACCTAAATTGGTTCCTTCTAAAACGCTATCATTTAGCTAAAAACATTCATTCCTAATATGCATGCTCAAAACACAAAGCTATAAAAGTGTATATTTATTTATTGAAGATAAAAAGACCTAACAAATCTGAAATTAAGTAAACCTAAATTTGTTCTTTCTAAACGCTATCATTTAGCTAAAAACATTCATTCCTAATATGCATGATCAAAGCACAAAGCTATAAAAGAGTATATTTATTTATTGAAGATAAAATGACCTAACAAATCTGAAATTAAGTAAACCCTAATTTGTTCCTTCTAAACGCTATCATTTAGCTAAAAACATTCATTCCTAATATGCATGCTAAAAACACAATCACTTTTTAATACAGGAAAACCCTAATTAAAATCAATGGAGTAGTCTTATCTGCCTGCTGGTACAGTCAGTTCCAGGATCGTCCTCTTGAATCTTTCTTCCTACAATAGATGTCCAGGGTTGGCATAGGTAGTCTTCTTCAGAATCTTCTGGAGTGGCATCTTCCTGACATTTGATCTTCTGTTTGCCAGCATCTCCTCTTGCAAACGTTCCTCTTTCTCCCTTTTTCTGTCTGTTTTTTCTTCCTTCCTATCCTACGTTTTTATAGTTCTTGTCTTCCTCTTCCATTGGCTTCAGGGAGGGAGTTTTTTATTTGGGGTGGTTTGCAGATGTTTTCTGTGAAAAGGTTTTTCAACTCCCCTCAAATTGATGGTTATCAGGATGGTCATTTATCTTGGGTGATAGAATAATATTATATAATTTTCAAAGAATATAAGGGTTGGGTTTTGTATAGAATGGGGCACTTAATGGGGATACTTAAAATGGGGCAGATGGTTTCTAGGAATTCCCCTTAATTGATTGTTATGAGAGTGGCCATTTATCTTGGATGAGAATGTGAAAAACCATAATTCTTCTTTGATTTTTATAGACTAGGAGTCGTCTGGACAATAATTCTTAATTTAGAGGGCTATTATGGGCTTGACGTTTGAGTTAATTTAATAATCTTCACAGCTTGAGGTGATTTTTAAATTGGGGTAAGTTATGGAGTGTGAGGGGGGGTAGGCAGTTGATTTATCTGGGGAAGCCAGGGGGGAAGCCACAGGGGGTACCTGACAGTTTGAGTGGGGTTGAGGGGTATACTGGGGGAAGTTGCAGGGGGTCATTGATGATTTTCAAGGGGGTTGAGGGGGATGTGGAGGAAGTCACAGGGGGTAGTTGACATAGGTAACTAGGGTGGGACACACTAAGCCAGAGGTGTATATCTCATGAGCCAAGTAGCATTAGTCTGATAAACAGACTAATCCTGGGATGTAATGGATCTCTGGCTGGAAGTGTGTCCCCTGCTCAGTCTAAGGAGAGACAGTAACATCCCTACAAATTGAAAAGGGAGCGGCAAGTTGCATTAGACACACCAGTTCTCGTCTGATCACTGAAGTTAAGCAACGCAAGCCCAGTTAGTACTGACATGGGTGGTCGCTCGGGAAAGCTGGGTACTGCTAATACCCAATAATTGTCGCATTAGTGTAGTGTCTGTGAAGTATATGCATCAGTACTATACAGTGGACGGGTCTCTAATGACCTTGTAGTTGACGGGACCTTAAACTCCAACAAACAAACAAACAAATACAAATTGAAAGAGATTAGGTCACAGACAGACTCATACTACTGGTCATTTTTGCCAAGGGTCATTCGGCAATGGAATGGCCTTGGGGAGGATGGGGTGGAGGGTTTCATCAAAGGAAAGCCTGCCATTGCTAGTATTGTGAAGGTAGAGGCACCTGAATTATAGTTAAGGGTATTAGGTGTTAGTTTCTGCACAGCTATATTGGCCAAAGAAAAGGCTGCTTGCAGTGTAGTAAATTAGAATTAGAATAAACCTCTAAACCCACATTGACAATGAGAATTAGGGTGGTAGGAAGTGTTGCAGATATACTTGGTTCCCAGCATCTCACAGATATTATTAAAGAGGAGTCAAATTGATGCCCACTTTCTGTCGTGATGGTGGAGGGAATTTCAAAACGTGCAAACCATTGTTGTAATAATGTCCTTGCGACTGTGGAAGCGGTGCAATCAGTGATTAGTATGGCCTCTGGCCAGCATGTGAAGCGGTCTATACAAGTCAGGATGTATTGGTTTCCTTGAGATGGAGGCAATGGTCTGATTAAGTCAATATGTATTTTATGGAATCTTCCCATAGGAGGCTACAGCTGGCTATTGCTGAGTGTGTGTGACGATGTACCTTGCTCTTCTGACTTTGGACACAGGCTGTTGTCCATGTACATACATCTTTGTTTATGGATGACCAAACAAAACGCTGTGTAATCATCTTTTGAGTGGCTGTGATACATGGGTGTGAAACTTTTTAAATATTGTCAAAAATCTGTCATCTGAAATATAATGGGACCAATGGTTATGGTCACAGCCAAGAGGTATCACAAAAAAGGCTGACAGATGAGCCTGTATTGGCATAAGGGATATGTTTAAAGACTGAGAGTCTTGTTATACAGTTTAAATGTCAACATCGGTCAACTGCTCCTCATAGAACTGTTTCAAATCGAGGGAAGTCAGTGAAGTTGATAAATGATGTAACATTGAGCTGGACAAGGTATCTGCGACAGTGTTGGCAGCACCAGTCACATACTGTATATCAGTGGTAAATGCAGATACAAAGTCCAGATGACGAGCTTCTCATGGAGAATGCTTATCGAGGCTCGTGCTCATGGCAAAAGTGAGAGGCTTATGGTCGGTATAGATGGTAAAATGTCTTCTTTCCAGGAAATAACGAAAGTGCTTCATAGCAAGGAAAATGGCTAGCAATTCTCTACCAAACATGCAATAGTTTGACTCGGATGCTTGAAATTTCGGTTGCCAAACGTTCTTTACCAATTGCTGAAGTACTGCTCTGGCTTCCTTGTCAGAAGCATCAGTAAACAAAGGAATTTTAACGTCTGGTGCTGAGCTTCCCGGTACAGTAATGTAGACAGAGAGAGCTGTTTTGGCTTGCTGGAACGTCTGCTCAGCTATCACTGAATGGGGGCGGTTTTTCTACACTTCCCAACCAATAGTGCATGTAGTGGTTGTAAGATATTTGCACAATGTGGTATGAATGGGTGTTAGAAGTTGATTAATCCCAGGAAACGACATAACGAGCATTTGGATGCTGGTCTTGGAAAATTCTGTAAGCTCTCAACCTTTTGCGGCAAGGGAGCTATTCCACAAAGTTAACGGTGTGCCCTAAAAGGGAGATTTACTTATCGAAAATATGGGTGCTTGAAACAGTGGCAATGTGAAACAGCATCCTGCCTCGACTGGTGGCACGAAGACACCCAGTGCTCTGGAGTGTCCTTCAGTGTGCAGAGTTTGTTGGTGGTCTCCACAAACCACTGGGACTGCCATTGGTGATGGATGGCCTGCTGCACCATCGGGAGAGCATCAGAGGAGGGGACAGCAGTGTTGGGTACATCTGGCAAGTGGGGCACACGATGGGCATGGGCATTCGCCCTCTCATTGCCCATGATTCCAACATGCCCCAGGACCCACATAAACAACACTGTCTTGCCCTGCTCACGAATCACAAGCAGCAATCTGCCCACACCCTGGACGATGGCATGTCTGCCATATAGGGTGTGCAACAGCTGAAGGGAGCATAAGGAGTGAGTTGCAACAACAAAGTGTCTCTCATTCAATAATTGGATAAGTTCCAGTGCCCAGTGCAGATATGTGAGCTATGCAGTTAAGATAATAACGACACCTGGAAGGTGGCCCCCTATGAGATGACCAGTTGTAAAGACTGACCAACCCACTGAGGAGCCATCCTTCACCCCATCTGTGTAAATAAAAACATGGCCCTGATAGGTCAGAGAGAGGCATCCAAGAGTGGTACACTCACCTATTGGCACTGGTTTTGGGGAAGGCTGCGAGCACAAAATCAAAATTTGCCTCTGGCACTGTCCACGGTGGCACAGAGGCTGGCAATACAGGCTGTACCCTAGGTAGAGTCACACCCAGGCCAGTGAGACAATCCATCCACTGCATTCCATAGAAGGAGGAACCCCCCATGCGGTGGTCGAATGGCCATCTCGGAGTACGACTAAAAATGGCTGGGTGCATAGGGTGCTGTGGCTACACTTTCAGCCTCAAAATGTATGAAGCTGCCAAGTACTGCTGCCACACGGTCAGTGGTGGTTCACCAGTCTCAGCACAAAGGTTGAGCACTGGACTCCTGCAGAAGGCCCCAATAGACAACCAAATGCCAGCATGATGTACACCATCCAGCATCCAGAGAGTTGATGGAACAGCCAGGCCATATATGCCACAGCCATCATCAAAATGTGATCGAACGAGTGATCTGTAAAGTCATAGCATCACCATTCGATCTGCCCCAAAACCAATTCCCTGCAGGCACTGCAGAATATTAAGGGAGCAAAGGCACTTAGCCTTCAGCTCCTTCAAGTGTGGGACCCATGTCAGATGGCTTTCAAACCAGAGACCAAGAATCCAGGCTGCCTTGGCAATTGGGAGGAGGCGGCCATCCAGGGTAAGCTGAGGCTCAGGGTGAAGCCCGCGCTTACAACAGAAGTGCATGACAGTTGTTTTGTCAGGGGAGAACTTATAGCCAAGAGAGGTGGCAAACTCGTTGGCACTGTTTAGTGCCAGATGCAGCTGACGCTCAATGCTGTGCATCGTGGCAGCCCGGTATCTGATAAAGAAGTTGTCCATGAATAGGGATGACTGCACCGGGGGTGAACGGAGGATGGTTGGCCATTCACTGCCATTCAGACGCTGCCCTGTGGGACACCATTCTACTGCAGGATGGCCGAGGAGTAGGTGTTACCCACATGGTTACATGCAAAAAGACCGTGGCAATTTGACCATGGGTAAAAAGACCACGGTAAAAGGATAGCAAGCAATGAGGTTGCATGGCAATATGACCGTGGGTAAAAAGATCACAAACAATAAAGTCGCACAGCAATAAAGGTCGCAAACAATAAAGTTGCACAGCAATAATACCTGGTTATACCTGGTTACTATTTTACTTAGCGATTGAGGTGAAAGATGCTTGCAATGAATTATCTTTGGAAAGTACCTTTACAATGATCTCTACTTTTGGTGTTTTGGTCCCCCGGCCTTCTCGCCTTTGGCTTGAAGGCCTCCTCCCCACGAACAACAAACATATCGATTCTGTGAATGATCTCGTGTAGCCAGGAATATCCCATTTGTACGAATCTCACTTTTCTAGGAACTCCGCCTACTCATTTTTGCGACCATTTTGGGGGGTCTTTTTACCCTCGATCACATTACTGTGGGATCTAATTTTTTGCACCATTTTCACCACGGTCTTTTTACCTACAATCATATTGCCATGGTCTTTTTACCTACAATCATATTGCCACGGCCTTTTTGCCTGTCACCTACCCACACGCACTCTGAAGGTCCGGTTAGACAAAAAGCTATGGAGGAAGAGGGGCAAATTACCCCTGAGCTCCGACTGGTGCAAGGTCTCCAGTATACCATACCATGGCATAGTATGCTGTCTGTGGAGAAAAACTCCTCACGTACTGCAGTCTCCAGGGAGATCAAATGATCACTGGAGACCTGCCAGTATGGAAGCCACATTGGGCATTAGTGAGAAGGTTGTGCCATTCCAGATACCACACCAGGCGCCAGTTCACCATGCGTTCCATGGTTTTCCAGAGACAGCTCATCAATTAAATGGGTCAATAATTTGTTGGAAGGCTACTATCCTTCCCAGGCTTTTGGAGTGGAAATGATAGTAGCCTCATGCCAGCCTGCAGGGACTTCATGCTGCTGCCAAATGAAATTAAAAACCTCAAGGAGGTATCTATCGCCCTTCTCTGGTAGATGTCATAGCATTGACCAGGGGCCATGTCCCTGGCCCTTGCTAGAGTTGCCCGCAGCTCCCAAGGGGTAAATGGGTTGTTATACCCTTCAGTGACACCACCAGAGACATTTATTGGATGGCGTTCTGCAGCCCATTTCTCTTGTAGAAATGTTGCCATGTAGTGCTGGGAACAGGAGACAGCTGCAAACGTCCTTGCCAGTTCCTCCACCACCTCACACAGCATAAGGATATGTCTCCCTTGTACAAGGAGACCAGAGTCACATGATGGTAAATATCTGCCTTGCCTCTTCCTCAGCTTTTCCCATACTTTCTTTGAGGGCGTGCATCCCCATCTCCACGGCTAATCTTGACAGGGAAGTGGTCATTTCCACAAGGGTCTGACGGAACCTCCCACTGCAAACTGGTGCTAACCCAGGAGAGCAGATAGAAAAGTCTATACATGAAAGACCACCAGTGGCAGTCATCACATGCATGGCAGCACCTGTTTTTAGAACAATGAGGCCATTGTGTCACACCAATTGTTCCACAAGTCGCTGTTGGGGGTTGTGACCGTCCATGCCCCATTGAGGATTATGGGCATTAAAATCACCCATAACCAGGAAGGGTCTTGGAAGCTGGGCACTGAGGGAGTCAAGGTCTGCCAATGGAATATCAATCCCAGGAGGCATGTAGAGGGAATACAGAGTGGTGGGCACATTCTTTTGCAATGAGTCACAACTGCTTGCAGAGGCATCTGCAAAGCCACTGGCACATGCATGCACCCATTCCAGATAAGGATAGCCTACCCTCCCACAGGATGGCTTCCTTGCTGCTGGGTGTCTGCATATGTAGTGTACCCCCATGTTGAAATGTGGGTATCACTATGACACAGGGCATCCTGTGTCATAGTGCATCTCATCAATGCCTCTCATTAACGCCTCTCATGATGCCTCTCATCAAAAAGAGGCATCTCCCTTCCAAGGCCTCCTTCTCTGTCTCAGCCCAGCCAGCTTCCTCTACGAAAGGGGTGGTGGGTGAAACAGGTGGAAAGAAACTAGGGATACCTCCCACTTCCACAGTGGGGCACGATTGGGATTCCTCCTTCAAGATGGAGGGGGACGACCCAATAAAAGGCATCCCTCCCTTTTCTGCAGTGGGAGGGAGAAAAGGGAGTAATAGAAATAAGTCAGTGTACCAACAAGAGTTTTGATGCCTCTCTCTGACCTATGACTCCATGTTTTTATTTACACAGATGGGTCAAAGGATGGCTCCTCAGTGGGTTGGTCAGTCTTTACAACTGGTCATCTCATAGGAGGCCGCCTTCCAGGTATCACCAGGCCAGTGGCACAAGGAACTGCTCTGCACAGGGCACTGGAACTCATCCAATTATTGAACGACAGAATCTTTGTTGTGACTGACTTCCTATCCTCCCTTCCACTGTTGCACACCCTATATGGCAGACATGCCATCGTCCAGGGTGTGCACAGATTGCTGCTTGTGAATCATAAGCAGGGCAAGACAGTGTTGTCTATGTGGGCCCTGGGGCATGCTGGCATCATGGGCGATGAGAGGGCAGATGCCCCATGCCTGTCAGGTAGCCCACTTGCCAGATGTACCCAACACTGCTGTCCCCTCCTCCAATGCTCTCCCAATGGTGCAGCAGGCCATCCATGACCAATGGTGTTCCCAGTGGTTTGCGGAGACCACCAACAAACTGCACACTCAAGGACACTCCAGAGCACTGGGTGTCCTCGTGCCACCAGTCACAGAGTGAGGAGGTTGTGCTTGCTCAGCTTCGGATCGGTCACACCTTCCTCACCCACTCCTACATTTTACGGGGTGAGGACCAACCATGGTGTGACTTCTGTTGGGGGCCTCTCACAGTGGCACATATCTTTAGTCACTGTGAGAAATACTGAGAGCTTAGATGGCGACTGGGAGTCAGTCCAGAGCTCCCCACTTCACTTGGGGATAACCCCCAGGCACTGGAGAGCTCGCTGGTATTTGTGAAAGAGGCTGGCCTCTTTCACACAATTTGAATTATAAATGGATTGTTTTTAGACATGATTTATACATGGTTTCAGGACAGTATTTGCATTTATTCTTGTATTATTTTGGCTTTTGCCTTTATTTATGTGTCTGTTTTGGCTTTTGCCACGTTTCTTATTGTCTGTTTTGGCTTTTGCCTTTTTATTGTTATTTCTGTTTTATGTTTTGGCTTTTGCCACCTTTATTGTTGTCCATTTTGGCTTTTGCCTCTTTTATTGTTCTTTGTGTTTTATGTTTTGGCTTTTGCCACTTTTATTGTTATTTCTGTTTTGGCTTTTGCTACTTTTACCTTTCTGTGTTTTTTGGCTTTTGCCTCTAATTATTGTGAAATTTTATTGGCCTATTGCCTTTTTTATTGTTATTTATTGCCACCATGGTGGGATGGCCATTTACACCCCCACCGTGGTGATTGTCCTTCTGGGCCCTAATGACCTCCGTTGTCGATGGGCCCTAAAAAAAGACTACTAACAAACTACACACACTGAAGGGCACTCCAGAGCACTGGGTGTCCTCGTGCTGCCAGTCATGGAGGGAGGAGGTTGAGCTTGCTCGCCTTCAGATCGGGTCACATGTTCCTCACCGTGACAGATCAACCGTGGTGTGACTTCTGTTGAGAGCCTCTCCCAGTGGCAGACATTTTTAGTCACTGTGAGTGATACCGAGAACTAAGATGGCGACTTGGAGTCAGTCCTGAGCTCTCCACCTCACTTGGGGATAACCCTCTGGGGGTTGAGAGCTCACTTGTATTTGTGTAAGAGGCTGGCCTCTTTCACCAAATCTGATTTATTTACTTTATTCTTGTATCATTATGGCTTTTGCCACTTTTATTGTTATGTCCTTATTGGCTTTTGCCACTTGTATTGTTATGTCTGTTTTGGGTTTTGCTTCTTTTATTTCTATGTCTTTGTTGGCTTTGCTACTTTTATTTCCATGTGTTTTTTTGGCTTTTGCCTTTATTTATTTTCAAAATATGTATTAGGCTATTGCCTTTTTATTCTAATTATTTTTAGGGGGTTTTTGCCCTTATTTATTGTCATCATGGTGGGATGGTGACAGTCCTTCTGGGCCCTAATGTCCTTTGTAGTTGATGGGCCCTAATGTCCTTTGTAGTCAATGGGCCCTACAACCCAAACAAACAAATGTTTCACAGGTAGCAGTATTTAAGAGGCTGTGGTAGTATTCCACCCACTTTTTGATTACCTCTCCTAGTAACATTCTTACTAGTTCTATCCCTGGTCTTGGCCAGTTGAAAAACTGCTTTCTCTCCTTTCCTTGCCCCCAATATTCCTCCTGGCATTTTTCTTTCACTGAACATAGTCTGTCTTATAAACCTCCTCATTCCACCACCAAGTCTGCCTACCCTGATAAGTTCTTCCTACTCTACCTCTATCTAACAGTGCCTCTCCACATCTCCTAATCTTCCTAGCAACCCTGAACCACATGGCATTGGCTGACCCATCCCCATTTCAGTCAACCTGGCTGAGAACCTCCTGCTGTAATTCATCCGTCTTATTGCACAATTTCCACAACCTAATAACTGATTCTCCCTTCCACATATGTTGCTTCACTGTTCCCTGCATTAGTAATTCTATCATGAGCAGCTGATCGCCACTTACCTTCAAGAAATTCTCACTGGGTAGTGCCCAATAGTCTCCGACCTTGCTGTGTCAAGTGTTGGGTCATTCGAGGTTCGGTGGATAAATATTTCCAACCCTTGGATTTTTACCCCTGCCCAATGGTTTTCAGGTTCTTTTACAGATGTAGATGGAATAGTAATTGTGTGTTTTTACCTTCCCATTTTCCTAATTCCTATGGCAATACAACTATACTCATGAAAAATACATGTAAATATAGTGTGTTATAAGTGGCAAAACCTTTACCATGGATTTTATTAATGAGCTTCCATACAGCTTTGTGGAACCAGCGAAGGGCTAGGAATGCACTTAGGAGAGGGAGGGATGCCAATAGTGAGTTAGTTTATAAGAGGATCTGCAAAATGATTAAAGTGTCTAGGAAAAAGGCTTACAAGTATTTTCATGAAATCATTTTGGGAGATAGCCTTAAGAAAAATCCAAAGGCATTCTGAGGGTATCTGAAGAAGTGTAGGAAAGAGGGTTATAGGGATACAGTGGTTAACCCTCTAGTGGGATCGTTATCAGGTTAACTGTGTGGAGGATCATCTGTCTTACAGGCAGATACCTTGATTGGGGGATCTCCCACATTGAGTTCTTCCTTGTTTTTCTTGAGAAGTGCCATCTTCTAATTCAGAGCCACTGTCATGATCTGAATTCCCCCCCCCCCCCCCGAAATCACTAGGGATGTAGGAGTTCTCAGAATCGATTTCTGAGTCACAGGCTTAACCTTCTAAAGCAAGTGCAACCAATCGCTGTGTGCATTCAGAATATACAACTCACCATGGGCATTTCTCAGCCTCTTTGCTTTAAAACCAATAAAGAAAATATCCCAGAAATGTGCAGAAAGTCCTTATATGGGATTCCCAGCTCCATAGATGGATTATGGTATGGAGCTTTAGGGGGATTCTCTGTCTGAAGGGCAGATTTTGACATTGTACTTCAGTGGGATCCTCTGCCTAATAGGCAGGGTTGGTTATAAGAAAACCAGGCTTATCTTGAGCAATGTGGAAGTGGCAGGATCCTCCTCCAGTCAGGGGCATGAAGTGGCTGAAGGACATAATGGCAGGCACTCATTTTCCAAGAAAAGTGTGATCCCTAGTGGCCCAGAGGAAAACCTACTTCACCTGCCAGGCGGATGATCCCACTCATGGGTTAAAGTTCGATCAGGAAATGTAGTTAAGGATGGTCTTATGATTGCCAATGTTTTCAATGATGCATTTGCAAAAAGCTTTCCAACCAGTAGAAGAAACTTTCAGCTGGTACTTGATAGTTATTCACCACAAAAGAATGGCGAGGTTACTATCACTAGGGTGGGAATTGAGCAACTACTGAGTAAATCATTGGTTCATAAGGCTGCAGGTCCTGATGGCATTTCTCCATATATTATGCAGCAGCTTTCAGGGATACTTAGCTATTACCTGGTGGAAATATTTAGACAGTCATTAGACATTGAATTGTTCCATCATGGAAACTGGCTAATGTGGTACCAGTTTTCAAGTCAGGAGACACAGCAGACCCTAAGTGCTATAGACCAGTTTCATTAACAAGTGCTGTATCCAAGGTTTTTGAACATATCCTATTCTCCTCTATAATTGGGTATCTGGAAAGGAATGGCATCCTTAGCAATAACCAGCACGGGTTTAGGAAAGGGAGGTCATTCAACACCAAAATGCCTTGCTTGATGGATTATATTCAAAGGGCTTTAGACAACAGAAAGCAGGTTGATGTTGTATTCTTGGACTTTGAACAGGTTTTTGTCTTGGTACCCCATGATAAGCTGGTTTCAAAAATATCAAGTTTGGGGATACATAGTAAGGTCACTCAGTGGGTAAGGACCTATCGGATTGATAGACAACAGAGGGTAATCTACAAGGGTAGTGCATCTGAATGGAAACCAGCAACATCAGGGGTCCCTCAGGGAAGTGTATTGGGCCCTTTGTTGTACATTCTATATGTGAATGACAAAGGACTTGACATTAGTTCCTTCCTTGAACTATTTGCAGATGAACCACGTACTGCTCGGGTATTAGATGAGGGGTTATCATCCTGTGCACAATTACTACAGGTTCTCAAGAAGATTTACAATTGGTGTGTAAAATGGCGATTGCCATTTAATCTGAAAAAGTGTAGGATTTTTGCAATATCTAGATCTAGATTTTGATTACTATATAGGTGGAGTGAGGGTTGAGAGAGTTGTGACCTAGAAGGATCATATTATTAAATTGGTTGGGAGGGCTGGTCAATTCCTCCATCTGATTAGTAGGGTCCTTGGGGAAAGCACAAGGGAGGTTTCAATGGTGTGACGAATTTTGGAGTATGGTAGTCCAGTTTGAGTACCCTTCAGGCAGGAATTATCTTGGAAGATTGAAGGGATTCAGAGGAGGGCAGCAAGGATTGTACTCCACAGGTTTTCTCACAGGGAGAGCGTGTCTGACATGATTGGGGCATTAGGGTGGGAAACACTAAGCCAATGGCATATATCTCACAGCATCAGTCTTTTTATCAGATTGCTGCTGCTGGGGTGCGACGGACCTCTGGTTTGATGTGTGCCCCTTGCTGAGTATAAAGGGAGAATACCAAGGACCATTTCTTACCGAGTCTTTCTTACCAAGGACCATTTGGCAATGCAATAGCCTTGCAGAGGATAAAGTGGAGGGCTTCCTCCAAGGAAATCCCACCATTGCTAGTATTTTAGGGGAACCATTAGAATTATAGCCTAGGGTTTTGGGCATTCTATGGTAATGTATGTAGGAATGAGAGTTGGCCTCTCCACTGCCATATTGGCCAAATAAGGGTGCTTGCAGTGTAGTGAGTTAGAATTAGAATTATTTAAATGTGAGGTACATAAAGTCAAACCTCGCTATAACACACCCTGGTTATAACAGTTTTTGGCTTATAACACACACAAGGGAAAGTCCCAGCCAGTGCTAATGCATAAGTACAGTATAACCTCCCTAACCTGACCAGTCACTGTTCCAAGGAAAACCGGTCAACATATGGAGGTGGTCAACATCTGGAGGTCACATAAAATTATAAATGTATATTTGTACATATTTAATAAAAGAACAGATCAGAAGAAATCATGTAGGTTTCATGAGCATACAGTATAAATAACATACATTTATGTACAGTATGTATGTAAAAATATTGTGAGCATTAACATGGATGTACAGTATATTATGTGGATTTAAAGAAATCTGTTATTGCACTTTGTTTTGAGGACTTGGATGCGGCATGCACTTGCTCGAGTTCTTTCTGAAGATCAAGTGCCTTTTCTAGTAAGCTTCTAGAGGTGCCTGCTGCAAAGCACACTATTTCTTTAATATAGAGTGATGCTTGTTGAACAGTGACATTTTTGAAAATTCTCTTGCTCTTCCTCAGATTCCCCACTCTCTTCCTCTGTTTCTTTTGAACTGATTACAGAAAGCAGTATGCTCTCAGTATCGCTACCAAGGGTCTCATGAAGCTCCACACTGCTCTCATATTGCATCATTTCATTAACACTGACCAACTCCATGTTCAATAGTTGTTCATCAATGGGAACAATATCCACTTCAGCAACGTTGGGGTTGTCCATTGGTACACCACACTATTGAAAACATTTGGCAATGGTGATCTTGGAAGCACATTGCCAGGCTGATGCCACCCACAGAATGCAGTCTAGAATTGTGATGAACTTACTAAACTCCACAGCCTTTTGGCAGTCTTCAGCATTTGCAATTAACATGTTGAGTAACTGCCAGCGGTAGTGGAGCTACATTGTTTGGATTATCCATCGATCAAGAGGTTCCACCTCTGATGTTAAGTTAGGAGGTAGATGCAGCAGCCAAACATTTGTGAGCTCAATGGGTCCATGACTAGTAGCATTGTCTACCAAAATGACAATTTTCCACTGCTTGCACTTCATGGCTGTGTTTACACTTTTCACCCAGTCCAAAAAACAGAACTGGTCATCCATGCCTTTTTGTTGAAGCAATATTGCACTGGAAGGTTTTATGGATTCACGTTATTTTGCTTGAATGCTCTAGGACGTTCAGCATGACCAATGACTAGAGGTTGTAGTTTTTTGCCCAAGGCACTACAGCAGAGAAGGACAGTTATGCATTCCTTAGCTTGTTTGCCACCCTTGCCCCGATTGCCTTTCTGAACAAGGGAACTGGTTGGAAGCTGTCTGTAAAACACAGCCATTTCATTGGCATTAAAAATATCTGTCAGACTGTAATCTGCAATCAATGTAGGCAGCTTTGATTTCCAGTCATCAGCAGCAACAAGATTCACATCAGCTGACTCGAAACTTAAAGAACAACATTGAATGTTATGCCACAGTTTGAACTTTTCCAGCCAACCATTCCTGGCAGTGAAATCTTCACATCCCAGTGCTTCGGTGAATACTTTTGCTTTTTCCTGAAGCAGTGGCCCAGTTAAAGGAATGTTCTTGGATCGACAACTTGAGAAAAACTGAAAAACTTTTTGATCGAAGTCATCAGCCACAATCCTTTTCCTTCTGCTAGAACAATTTTCATTAAATGCTTTCAAAATTTTGTCCCTTGCCTTGACAATATTCACCACTGTTGTTTCGACTATCTTTCGCTGAGATTTCCCTGCCTTTACTTGGTCCAGAACTTCCACCTTCTTTTCTATCGTTAGCCCACTATTTTTGGCTTTGACATAATGTTACATGAGTGTCTGGTAGATGAAAAGGGTTTTCCCCTATGAGCGACTGGTAGAGTGAATTTTGTACACAGTGTCTGGTACACAGTGATGAGCGACTGGTAGAGTGAATTTTGTACACAGTGTCTGGAACACAGTGTTTGTTGAGTGTCTGGTAGATGAAAAGGGTTTTCCGCTATGAGCGACTGGTAGAGTGAATTTTGTACACAGCTGGCCGATTGGAGCATGATTGCACCAAAATGGTCAACATAGAGAGGTGATGATGACTGTTGTGCCAACTGTAGGTGGTCAGTGGTCAACATCCAGAGGTGGTAACTTATGGAGTGTGCCCACAATGGTATGCGCATTTGAGCATTTTGGTTCCAATGATTCATGGTCAAGATAAAGAGGTGGTCAACATATGGAGGTGGTCAACTTGGGAGGTTATACTGTACTTTTGAATTCTTAGCGATTCACACCCTGGTGTTTGCCATAAATGCAGACATGCCATCATACAGAGTGTGCACAAATTGTTTCTCATGATTCGTAAGCAGGGCAAGCCAGTGGTCTTTATGGGGGTCTCCAGGGCATGAGAGAGGCCGCAAGTGTGCCTTCTTTGGGGAGAGAAGTAAAACTGATGCTGTGTGTTGGTGTACGATGTCACCTGCACGTAAAAGAACCCTCTCTATTATGCAACGGGTAGATGAGGCAAAATTTCCACGTGCAATAAATAAGCATAGGGGTTGCAGCTTTTGCCAGCAACCGCCTGCAGAAAAACTATGACCAATATATCGCCTTTGTGTCCATTGAGAGGGACAAGGTACCCGACCCTGCCTTAGGCGGGAAAAGGGTTAGGAGTTGCTTTGAGTTGCTCATTCTAAACTGCATGCAAGCGTTTTTCCTACAGCTACGCGGTTTTAATTATACAACTGAAGGTGGCATTCACGGAAAAACCGTTTGGCAAATACAGATGGTTTAAAATTAAAAATTATTTAACCCTAGAGAGGTAATGCTACCTTTACTGTTACATTAAAGGTAAAGGGTAGTCTGTCAGACTACCAAAGTACATTGCAATATTTTATTGAAATGTCTTGCTATAACTTTAAAACTCGATTGCATATTTATTAATCAATATGTTGCAATGCACAATACACAATTTATTTTAAATTTCCACACTGAATACAAATTTGCCTATGATGATTACCACTGATTGCTCTGGAGCACCAGTGCTATGATTATTGCATCATGCATTTAATTTCTGAAGGGCAGAAGGAACAAATTCGACGATTTCATGCAGCAGAGGTGTTTGCACACTAAATAGCTTAACTTTTGGTTGTGGGGGCGGCGTTGGTCTCTACCTGCCCAGGGTGCATCTGACCACCTGAATTCCTGAAATTTACTTAACGTGGGAGCAAGCAGTCCACAAAAATATAATAGAGTGTGGGGTGGACGGGGACCTGGTAGAAGATAGGCATAAGTTGAGGACTAGAACCCGCAGACCTGACCCTGCCATAGGCGGGATACGGGTATGGCTACAATTGCTAGGCTGCCCCTTAGTCATACTACACCGTGCCGCACAGTTGTCATGCAGAGCTGCTCCTACCATTAGACTGCCCCTATAGTCATACTGCAACGGGCTACACAGGTGTCATGCAGAGCTGCACAGCTACAAGAAGTTTTACAAACGTGGATGGTAAAGGTAGTCTTTCAGACTACCAGCTACCAAAAAAATATAGATTGGAATTAATTTATAAGAAAATTATTGCTTGGATCGTTATTAATCAGAAAAAAATGAAGGTACTGAAAATTTCAGGGACATTGCATGCTTAGAAACCAATGATCTGTGATTTTTGTTAGATGACGGTAGTCTGTCAGACTACCCTTTACCTTTCTAGGGTTAATATGTATAAGAAGAAACAGCAAAAGACAGACAGACAGAGAGAGAGAGAGAGAGAGAGAGAGAGAGTGAGAGAGTGAGAGAGAGAGAGGCAAATGGCAGAGAGGTGAAGATAGAATAAAAAGTATGAAAATCAATATGGAATTTTCAACACGAAAATTTAAATGGTCTCAATTAGAAGAATTAAATTTCTTGTTTGAGCATTAATTTAGCAACAAAAATGATCACTAATGAAGTACTAAAAGGTAATCAACATCTACAATTAAATTTGTTTTGTTTTGTTGGTGTTTTAGGGCCCTTAAACTACAAGGTCATTAAAGCCCCGTCCACTGTGTGGTTCTGATGCAGAGACTGCACGGACAGTACACTAATGCAACGATTTTTGGATACTAGCGGTACCCAGTTTTCCCAAGCAGCCACCCAAGTCAGTACTAACTGGGGTTGCCTAGCTTAACTTCAGTGATCAGACAAGAACTGGTGTGTCCACTTATTATTAAGGAAAAGAAAAAAAGACATAGATGAAGTACTCCTTACATTTGATGATTTTTTAAATAAAAATTTTGCTAACAAAGGTGCTTAAAAAGTAACAATTCAAACCTTAGAAAATAAAAAATTCTCTACACTGATATTCTCATTTCCACTCATCATCTCACCCTTCTCCCACCTGAGTTGGGGTCGGGTCTGTGGGTTCCAATCCTCCACTCCCACCTATCCCCCACCAGGTTCCTCTCCACTCCTAACGCCTCCAAGTCCCTTTGCACCGCCTGCTCCCATGTCCGTTTTGGTTGCCCTCTGCCCGTGGTGCCCCCAACTACCTGCATTCTCACAATGGACTTAATAAGCTCCTCTTCTCCCCTCCACGTCACATGCCCATACCACTGCAACCGACTCTCTCTCCTTTTTTCTGCAATGTCTCCCATCCCCAAGCTACCTCTAACATGATCATTTCTGATTCTGTCAGATCGCGTCACTCCATGTACATACATGTAGCACAGCATTCACATCTTAGCCACTTGCATTTGCCTTTCATGGTTCTTCCTAACTGCCCAACACTGTGAGCCATACAGCATAGCGGGCCTTACGACAGTTCTGTAAACTTTTCCCTTCAAATTTATTGGGACCTGATGGTCGCACAAGACCCCACTTGCCTGTTTCCACTTCAACCATCCTGCATTTATACTGCAGGTCACATCAGAATCTATTTCCCCATTGCTCTGGAAAACTGATTCTAGATAGCAGAACTCTTGCACCATTGGAATCACCTCTCCCCCACAACGAATCTCACCCCCTTGTCCCTGGCCACTAGAATTGAAAGCTAGGTACTCAGTCTTATGCATGTTCACCTTAAGGCCTCCTCCTTTCATTGCTGTTTCAAAGACTTGCAGGCCCTTTTGTGCATCTTCCTTGGCAGATCATCCCTGCACCTTGAAGCTTGCATTATTTCCTCATGCCATCATACATATCTTGCAATATCCTAATGTGGCCTTCATCGACCCCTTTCCTTCTTAAAACATCCCATACTACCTGTCTAGGAACACTATCATAAGCCTTCTCCAGGTCAATAAAATATTGCATGCAGGCCCTTTTTTTGCTGCTCTATGCTTCTCTATCATGTCGTACAATAAAGATTGATTCCATGGTGGACCTACCAGGCCTAAATCCAAATTGATTTCCCCAGACACTAGTTTGCTCTCTGAGGCGACATTCTATGACTCGCTCCCACAGCTTCATAGAATGGCTCATCAGCTTTATGTTATGTTTCACTTATTTTTATTTATTTCTTCTTGTGAGCTTTTAAGGTTACTCCCCTAGGTTCTTTGCCAATGTGGGCTTGATATTAACAAGAAAAAAACTTTCTTTTAAGGAAGGAATTCTTAATTTTCTGATTTACAGTTGATTACATATCAAATATTTTAATGCTTGTTCCTATGTTAACAGAAAAGGAGAGGCTTCACCCAAGCGATATATTGCATTACAAATAAGAGAAAAAGTCTTGGTGGTATTCCTATCTGAGCTGGTGGTGGAGAATATGAGTCATCATCCTGAAGGTGTCTTTGAAGGTGTCTTGGATCCTGGTTGTCATTATGGTGTCATCTCAGACAGCTTGTCCTCTCATTGCATGAGATGCATGCATCACAATACCTTTTTATTTCCTGGGATTGGTTTTCCCAATAGAAGTGAGGTAATATTTTGTTGAGAGTTTTCTGAAATCCTAGATGCCCTGATAGTCTTGAATCATGAGCATGGTGCAGGATTAAACCCTTTAAAGTGTCTGGCACCACTATTGCTTTTCGTCTTTCTCCACCCCTTAATTTGGAGTTCTCCATTTTCATAACCACCCCTTCAGCAGATAAGTAGTAATCCTGACATAACCTCGATCCCATGTTGCTATGTTTTGGATCTCCTAAATTTTGATAAATTTCTCGTATCTGTGGTTATTTCAACTGATGCATCGTTATGAGTTCCACGTCTATTACTGCAGGTAATTCCTTAGTAACAGTTTCACTTTCTGATTCTTTCATTTGGTCCATTTCCATTATTAAACATAATCCAGACAATTTGTCTTCTGTGATATTTCCAATGGTGAAGTTTTCTTCTTCTACAATTTCGTCAGGGATGTCTCCTACCATTCTTGACAAGGCATCTGCTCGGTTTTTTTTCCAGGCTTGTAGATGACATTGAAATCAAAAGTTTGAAGTTGGAGTGCCCATCTTGCTGCCATTGCATTATGGAGTCTTGTAGTCATTAAATATCGCAAGGGTGCATGGTCAGTGATGAGTGCGAAGTTTCTTCCTGTTAAGTAATATTTAAAATGCAAAATTCCAAAAACATAGGCAAGAGCTTCTTTCTGTGTGGTGGAGTATTTTACTTCTGAGAATTTTAATTTTCTACTGGCAAAGGCCACTGGTAGGCATCATCCATGTTCTGGCTACTCTAATACTGCTCCTATGGCATATCCACTGGCATCTGTAGTTAAGAAAAATGGTTTCTTCCAGTCCACTAATTGTAGTACAGGGTAACTAGTTAGTTTGTTTTTTAAATCTTCAAAAGCTTGTTGGCATGCTGGTGTCCATACAAATTTAACATCTTTTCTGGTTAAGTCCAATATTGGCTTTCCTATCTCGGTGTAGTTCTGTATGTGATGTCTGTAGTATCCAGCCATTCCAAGAAAGGATTGGATTTGTTTCATGGTTTTTGGAACTGGGAATTTCATTACAGCTTCTATTTCGTTTTGCTCAGGACAAATGGTACCTTTTGAAATAACTGGGCCTAAATAGTTTATTTCGTTCTTGATGAGGTGACATTTGGAGGGTTTCACCTTTAAACTAGCTTTCTGCATTTGCTGGAGGACAATTTCCAGGTGGTTCAGGTGTTCTTCCATTGTCTTACTTCTTACTAATAGGTCATCTATAAATACCATACATATGTTTCCTAGATATCCATCAAAAGCTTTATTCACAATTCATTGGAAAATATTAGGGGATGTTTTTAAGCCCATAGGGGATCTTTTAAATTCATATTGCCCATTATAGGCCAAAAATGCAGTTTTGTACCTATCTTCGTCTCTTATTTAAACTTGATAAAAAGAGCTATAGAAGTCAAATAATGAAAAAAACTTCTGCATCTTCTATACTTTCTAAGAGAGTTTCTATGTTGGGTAAGGGATATCTGTCTCCTTTTACAATTATATTTAAGGCTCAAAAGTCAATGACTAATGTTGGGGCTAGAATAGGGGCTGCTTCTAGAAGTTCTTCTATGATTTTTTCTAGGATAGGTTGGTCTCTAGGCACTTGGTAAGGTCGTTTATATATTGGAGTATCATCAGTCAGTGCTATGGAATGAATGAGAGTTGGAGTGGGCTGAAATTCCTTGAAGGATAAGGCAAAACAGTTGTAGGATTTCTGAAGTAATTCTTGAACTTTATGCTGACATTTGATATTCACATGATCAATTTGCAAAGAGTTCAATACGTTGTTCTTATGATCTTCTAGCTGAGGATCTTCTGTCATCATCAGAATGGGTTTATAGACAAGAGCTGCTTCTACATCAACATCATCCCAGTCATACGACTCTCTGTCTTTGTGCAAAAATTTTGAGACATTGAATATTGGTTGAGGTTCAATGGTGAAGTTGAACCTCCTCGATGAGATTTTTGTTTCGCTTGCGTGATAGGTCAGACCCAAAGATCCACTTAGATCATTGCCTATTAGTAGTCCATTTGCATATGGCAATCAATGGCTATGCAGATAAGCAGTAATAATAAAGGTTTGTCTTCCTATAGTTAGTTTCAAATGTTTGTTTTCGTTTAGATTTCCTTTCTCCTTGAATATAGAGCACACCTTAAGTTTTGCTGGTTCTGAATATAAAATTTCTCCTCTTTCCTCTAGGAGATGAAGCACATTAGGACACAGCAATGTATTAGCTGCACCAGTGTCTATTATGGCAAAAGTGTTCACTGATCCAAGTTGTATTGGAAAATGTAGAATATCACCATTCATATGATCCTGTTCTTCTCTTAAATCAATTTCAAAATTTACAGCTGAAGGTTAACATTTTTGGCTCCTCAAGCTATCCCTTCTAATTTGCTCGAATGCCAATCCAGTTTAAATGATGCTGGGTCCTGGATCGAGAATCTCTCCTCATATGACCAATTTTCCCACAATTAAACCATTTAATACGGTTTCTAGGGGCATTATTTAGGGTGCTGATTCCGTGTGGGACTTGGGTGTTTTGGGCAATCCTATTTTGCATGGAGCTACCATGAATTTTGGGTCTATATCCTTGCTGGGGCTGGGAGTACTTGTGGGGGGTCACTTAATGCTTTTATTAAAGCTTCCACCGAGGCTTGTGAGGTATCTGCCAAAAGATGTACTTTTTTTGGCTGATCCTGGGGGTTTAGGAGAGCATCATTGATTATGTCCTTGGGGGTCTTTAGCGAGAACTGCACTCCTATATCTTGGTGAAATACCTTTTACAAATTGAGCTTGTATTATCACCTTTTCTGTGTGGCTGGTGACTGTTCCAAAAATTTCTTTTTGACTTTGCTGGCATATTGAGTTACCTTCTCTGAAGAATTTTGATTCAATTCCCCAAATTTTGCCATCAACACAGGTGTGTGTTGCTTGGGCTTGAAGTGGTGTAGAATTTTTCCTTTTAATTCCTCATAGTCTGCTATGTTCCTAAAGTCTGGAGACTTGCCATACCTGGGAAGCTGATCCTCTTAATTTAGATTGAATGATTGCAATAGTCATGCTGTCTGCCCAGTTTGCCAAAACATGTACTGAATCCACTATTTCTAGGAAGGACTCTATTGTAACTTTGTCATCCCCAGAAAATACTGGAACTAAGGATCCATAGGTCACACCCTGGGAGGAATTTGAAGAATCTGCCCCATTGGAGGTAGCTGTTGTTTTCTGTTACCACGATAAGGAAATTTCCTTTTGGGTTCAAAAAATCTTTTAAGACTAAAAGTAATAATCCTCAAGACCAACCATTCAATGACTAAATAGTGAATTGAGAAACCAAACTGACCAAGCTGACTGATAAAACGAAGTTGATTGATATCCAATAAGCAAACAAAAAAAATTTTTTTTTGTAAATCAATAAACCTAGTAATAAACCAGTCAATAAACCAGTTTATTCATAAAAAATGTAACTAAAGAACCAATAAGAACCAAACAGACATAACAATAACCATGGCAACAGCCAAAACAGACATAACAATAACCATGGCAACAGCCAAAACAGACATAACAATAACCATGGCAACAGCCAAAACAGCCACAGAAATAAAAAGGCAAAAGCCAAAACAATACAAGATTAAATGGAAAGCTGCCAAAAAATACATGTATAAATCAAATTTTGTGGAAGAGGCCAGCCTCTTTCACAAATACAACCCCCCAATACAACCCCCCAAAAACAAACCCCCCTGAGGGTTATCTGCAAGTGAGGTGGAGAGCTGTCAACTGATGCCCAGCCGGTACAGAAGTTCACGGTATCTCTCACAGTGACTAAAAATGTGTGCCACTGTGAGAGGCTCCCAACAGCAGTCACACCATGGTTGATCCTAATGCCATAGAATGTAAGAGTGGGTGAGTAACGTGTCACCAATTCGAAGCCAAGCAAGCACAACCTCCTCCCTCCGTGACACCCAGTGCATTGGGGTGGCCTTCAGTGTGCAGAATTTGTTGGTGGTCTCCACAAACCACTGGGACTGCCATTGTTCATGGACAGCCCACTGTACCATCAGGAGATCATCGCAGGATGGGACAGCATTATAGGGTACATGGGCCCTCTCGTTGCCCATGATGCCAACATGCCCTGGGTCCCACATAAACAACACTGCTTTGCCCTGCTTACAAATCACAAATTCTGCCATGCTGCCATGTAGTGCTGGGAACTGGAGATGGCAGCAAACGTCCTTGCCAGCTCCTCAGCCAGCTCATATGGGATAAGTAGGTGTCTCACATGCACGAGGAGACCAGAGCCACATGATGGTAAATACCTCCCTTGGATATTCCTCAGCTTTTCCCAGACTTTCTTCGAGGGCATGTGATAGGTAAGTGAGGAGACGTACTGACTCCATCAGGAACATTTGGCCTCCTTGATCAACCACCATTGGCATGACACGATTGGTGTCAGTAGGTTGAGACTGGAAGCTGTGAAGGGCTCGCCAGCGAACCTGAATCTCACTCTAACAATTCTCTGTCCCCCATGGCACCCAAGCTCATGTTGGGTTTCCATGGCTCTGTGGGATGGATGCTAATGCTGCCCCGATCACCACCTCTGTGATGTGACTCACTAGGTTGTTGACCCCATTAAAACTGCACAGTGGGTGAAAGTAGATACAGCGGGCAAACCCCTCCCAGTCTGCCTGATGCAGACACCAGTGTGGTGGGTGTTGGGGCAGTGCCCCATCTCCACTGCTAATCTTAATGGAGAAGTGATCACTTCCACAAGGGTCTGACAGGACCTCCCACTACAAACCTGGTGCCAAACCAGGAGAGCAGATGGATAGGTCTATACAAGAAAGACCACTGGTTGCAGTTATCACATGTGTGGGTCACCTGTGTTAAGAACAATGAGGCCTCCATTGTGTGACACCCATTGTTCCACAAGTCACCCACGGGGGGTTGTGACTGTCCGAGCCCCGTTGAAGATTACGGGCATTATAATCACCCATAATCAGAAAGGGTATTGGAAGCTGGGCACTGAGGGAGTCGAGGCCTGTCCATGGGACATCAATCCCAGGAGGCATGTAGAGGGAACATAGAGTGGTGGCAGAGGGAACATAGAGTGGCTTTGCAGAGGCATCTGCAAAGCCACTGGCACATGCATGCACCCATTCCGGTTTGTTTGTTTATTACTGTTTTAGGGCCCATCGACAAACGGAGGTCATTAGAGCCCAGAAGGACAATCACCACGGTGGGGGTGTAAATGGCCATCCCACCATGGTGGCAATAAATAACAATAAAAAAGGCAATAGGCCAATAACATTTCACAATAATTAGAGGCAAAAGCCAAAAAACACAGAAAGGTAAAAGTAGCAAAAGCCAAAACAGAAATAACAATAAAAGTGGCAAAAGCCAAAACATAAAACACAAAGAACAATAAAAGAGGCAAAAGCCAAAATGGACATAACAATAAAGGTGGCAAACGCCAAAACATAAAACAGAAATAACAATAAAAAGGCAAAAGCCAAAACAGACAATAAGAAACGTGGCAAAAGCCAAAACAGACAATAAGAAACGTGGCAAAAGCCAAAACAGACACATAAATAAAGGCAAAAGCCAAAATAATACAAGAATAAATGCAAATACTGTCTTGAAACCATTATAAATCATGTCTAAAAACAATCCATGTATAATTCAAATTGTGTGAAAGAGGCCAGCCTCTTTCACAAATACCAGCGAGCTCTCCACTGCCTGGGGGTTATCCACAAGTGAAGTGGGGAGCTCTGGACTGACTCCCAGTCGCCATCTAAGCTCTCAGTATCTCTCACAGTGACTAAAGCCCCCCAACAGGCCCCCAACAGAAGTCACACCATGGTTGGTCCTCACCCCGTAAAATGTAGGACTGGGTGAGGAAGATGTGACCGTTCCGAAGCTGAGCAAGCACAACCTCCTCACTCCGTGACTGGTGGCACGAGGACACCCAGTGCTCTGGAGTGTCCTTGAGTGTGCAGTTTGTTGGTGGTCTCCGCAAACCACTGGGACCGCCATTGATCATGGACGGCCCGCCGCACCATTGGGACAGCATTGGAAAAGGGAACAGCAGTGTTAGGTGTATCTGGCAAGTGGGCCACCTGACGGGCATGGGCATCCGCCCTCTCATTGCCCATGATGCCAACATGCCCCGGGAACCACATGAACAACACTGTCTTGCCCTGCTTATGAATCACAAGCAGCAATCTGTGCACACCCTGGATGATGGCATGTCTACCATATAGGGTGTGCAACAGCTGAAGGGAGCATAAGGAGTCAGTCGCAACAACAAAGTGTCTCTCATTCAATACTTGGATGAGCTCCAGTGCCCTGTGCAGAGCTGTGAGTTCCACAGTTAAGACACTGGCGACGCCTGGAAGGCGGCCCCCATGAGATGACCAGTTGTAAAGACTGACCAACCCACCGAGGAGCCATCCTTTGACCCATCCGTGTAAATAAAAACATGGCCTCGATAGGTCCAAGAGAGGCGTCCAAACTCTTGTTGGTACACTGACCTATCGGTACTGGTTTTGGGTAAGGCTGCAAGCAACAAATCTAAACTTGGCTCTGGCACTGTCCAGGGTGTCACAGAGGCCGGCAGTACAGGCTGCACCCTAGGCAGAGTTACACCCATTCCACACACCGAATGGAGGGGGAACCCCCGGGCGGCGGTCGAATGGCTGTCCGATAGCGTTACTAAAGACAGCCAGGTGTTAAGGGTGCTGCGGCTGACCTTTCAGCCGCAAAATATATGCAGCTGCAAGGTACTGCCGCTGCACAATCAGTGGTGGTTCACCAGTCTCAGCATAAAGGCTGAGTACTGGACTTGTGCGGAACGCCCCAATGGACAACCGGATGCCAGCGTGATGAACACTGTCCAGCATCCGGAGAGTAGATGGAGCAGCCAGGCCATATATGCTGCAGCCATAATCGAGACGGGATCAAACGAGTGACCAGTAGAGTCGTAACATCACCGTTCGATCTGCCCCAAAACCAGTTCCCTGCAGGCACCGCAGAATATTCAGGGACCGAAGGCACTTAGCCTTCAGCTCCTTCAAGTGCGGTACCCATGTCAGACGGCTGTCAAAACGGAGACCAAGAAACCGGGCCACCTCTACAACTGGGAGGAGTCGGCCATTCAAGGTAAGCTGAGGCTCAGGGTGGAGCCCTCGCTTACGACAGAAGTGCATCACAGTTGTTTTGTCAGGGGAGAACTTATAGCCACGCGAAGTGGCAAACTTGTTGGCACTGTTGAGTGCCATTTGCAGCTCACGTTCAATGCTGTGCATCATGGCAGCCCGGTACCTTATAGAAAAGTCGTCCACAAACGGGGACGACTTAACCGGGGGATGAATCGAGGATGGTTGGCCATTCACTGCAACAGCAAAGAGCGTCACACTCAAGACGCTCCCCTGTGGGACACCATTCTCTTGCAGGAAGGCTGAGGAGTAGGTGTTACCCATATGCACTCTGAAGGTCCATTCAGACAAAAAGCTATGGAGGAAGAGGGGCAGATTACCCCTGAGCCCCCACTGGTGCAAGGTTTTTCATGCTGCTACCAAATATAGTTTAATACCTCAAGGAGGTATATAACGCCTTTCTCTGGTAGGTGTTGTAGCATTTGATAGTGGATGCTATCTGATCCAGGGGGAGTATCCCTGGCTCTTGCTAGAGCTGCCTGCAGCTCCCAAGGGGTAAATGGATTGTTATACCCCTCAGCGACACCCACAGCAAACTTAAGTGGGTGGCGTTCTGCAGCTTCTTTAGAATGCATAAATACTGCCGTGTAGTGCTGGGAACTGGAGACGGCTGCAAACGTCCTTCCCAGTTCCTCAGCCACCTCACACGGCAGAAGGCAATGTCTTCCTTGTACAAGGAGACCTGAGCCACATGATGGTAAATATCGGCCTTGGATCTTCCTCAGCGTTTCGCAGACTTTCTTGGAGGGCGTGTGATGGGTGAGTGAGGAGACGTACTGACTCCATGGGGAGCGCTTGGCCTCCCTGATCACCCGTTGTGCATATGCCCGGGCTCGGAGATAGTTGATGCGATTGGCGTCGGTAGGACGAGATTGGAAGCAGCAAAGGGCTTGCCGGCAAGTCTGAATCGCACTCCGACAATCCTCCGCCCACCATGGCACCCGTGCTTGTGGTGGGTTACACGAGCTCTGGGGGTTGGATGCCAATGCCGCCCCGACCACCACTTCTGTGAAGTGACTCACTAGGTCGTTTACCCCATCAAAATCACACAGTGGGCGAAAGTAGATATGGCGGGCGAACTCCACCCAGTCTGCCCGATGCAGACACCACCGTGGTGGGTGTTGGGGTAATGCCCCATCTCCACTGCTAATCTTGATGGGAAAGTGATCACTTCCACAAGGGTCGGACAAGACCACCCACTGCAAACCTGGTGCCAACTCCCAGGAGAGCAGATGGAAAGGTCTATGCATGACAGGCCACCAGTGGTAGTCATCATATGTGTTTGGGTGCACCTGTATTGAGAACAATGATGCCATTGTGTGACACCCATTGTTCCACAAGTCGCCCTCGGGGATTGTGACTGTCCGAGCCCCATTGGGGATTATGGGCATTAAAATCACCCATAATCAAGAAGGGTCTTGGAAGCTGGGCGCTGAGGGAGTCGAGGTCTGCCCATGGGATATCAATCCCAGGTGGCATGTAGAGGGAACATAGAGTGGTGGGCACAGCCAGTTGCAATGAGACCGCCACTGCTTGCAGAGGCGTCTGCAGAGCCACTGGCACATGCATGCACCCATTCTGGATATGGATAGCCACCCCTCCCACAGGGTGGCCTCCTTGCTGCCGGGTGTCTGCACATACATTGTACCCCCGTAACGACATGGGGGTATCACTTCGACACAGGATCTCCTGCAGGGAGATGCAGATGGGGTTGTGCCTCGAGATCATCAGTTTGATCTCGTCCCTCTTGTGGGAAAACCCTCGACAGTTCCATTGTAGGAAATTTACCATCAAGTGGACTTAGGCAGCTTGTTTCTATTGCAGCTTGTTCCAGGGAGGATAGGAAGATGGTATGGATGGTTGTTTGACTGCACCTAAAATCTTAGATGCAGGAACATGCTTTGCATCGGTGGTGGAACCCTGCACCTTAAGGCTAAGAGGTCGTTGCCTCTTGTTAAGGGCAGGTGCCGATGCTATAGACGTCACAGGTTCGTTCCCTTATCCAGTTGGCTTACTGGGGGAACGCGGCCTCTTTGTTGGAGCAGTACATGTCTCCATAAGGTCAGTGGCAGCTAGCCCACTCAGTTGGGTGGGTTCCAAGCCCGCCATCTTCCGGCTCAACACAAGTCACTAAAGAAGAAGGTGGAGAGGTGGGGTTATTTGATGAGGCCCCCAGCCTCGGGTTTAGAGTTGCCATGCTGCCCACAGGACTTACCCACCACGGAGCCCAACGAGGGGACGCCTATTCGGGTCGCCGAGATTCCTCGGGCAGGATACCGTTAGGGTGGCATAATCCCCAAGTACCAGACCATTGGCATCGGGGTTGACTGCCGGTCCACTTACAGTCACCCTAGGAGGCATAACCACGACCGCATAGCATAACCGGAGGCATAACCAATTGACCAAGACCGGGCTACTGCCTTGGCCTCCCGTCTTCCCTGGATGCTGTGGCCAAAGTGATGTTTTGGAGGCTGTGGATCGCAACCCTAGTCCCCGATGTCTGTCAGCCACCTCACCAGTGTGGAGTGGCCAAGAGACCTCGCAGGGCATATGCCTCCTCGACCACCAGGATCCGCTTTTCCCAGGGGTGCGGGTCTCCACGCATGGCAAACACGCAGGTAGGCGTTTGTTTACGGTCACCTCAGTGAGGAGCCTACATCGACCGAGAACAAGTCAGACCGAACGCTTAAACAATCACGATGTTGGTATCGTAAGGTCCAAACATGTCATAGACAAAGACGATAGTGGTGTTGTCCAGTCAGAGGCAAGAAAAGGTCACCCCTTTTAGTCGCCTGTTACGACATGCAGGTATGCAGTGTGCCTATTCTACCCCGGGCACACATTGGTACCCATTCCGGACAAGGATAGCCACCCCTCCCACAGGGTGGCTTCCTTGCTGCCAGGTGTCTGCATATACAGTGTACCCCCATAATGAAATGGAGGTATCACTGCGACACAGGATCTCCTGGAGGGAGATGCAGAACGGGTTGTGCCTGGAGATCAGCAGTGTGATCTCGGGAATACCCTCAACAGTTCCATTGTAGGAAATTTACCATCACTTGGACTTAGGTTGTTTATTTCTATTCCTCCCTTTTCTCCGTCCCCCTGCAGAAAAGGGAGGGATGCATTCAATTGGGTTGTCCTCCTCCATCTCAAAGGAGGAATTGCCATCGTGCCCCAGTTGGGGCATGAAACCACCTCGTGCTCTCTGCCATTGGAATGAGAGCCTGTGTGGATGAACCAAGGTCACGCACCCCACTGTGGAAGTGGGAGGTGTCCCTAGTTTCTTACCACCTATCTCATCCACCACCCCTTCCATGGAGGAGGCTGTCTGGGCTGAGACAGAGAGGGAGTCCTCGAGAGAGATGTGAGGCATCTGGGGCCTCCAAAGAAGCTGGCACCGTGTATATTGGGGGACCCCTGCATGGGCGAGAGGCGGTGGTGGAGCAGAAGAAGCCATAGCAATTGGGTCAGGGTCGGTCTGGCACCCAATGCTAGCGCAGACCGGCACCCAATTGACCCTGCAGGCTCGAGAGGGCATCAAACTATAGAGAGGGGGAGGTGAGGTAGCATGTCCATCTGGGTGCAGACAGACGACACAGCAGCTGCCTTTGCAGCACCTGCATAGGGCACCCCACGACTGGGGGGTCCCCAGCAAGGCTTTCAGCTGCTACGCATCCTGAAAGCTGATACCCTTCTGGACATTGAACTCCTGGATTGCACATTCCTGCAGCCAAGTGGGGCAATTACAGGAAGAGGCTGCATGGTTGCCCTTACAGTTTATGCAAAAAGGTGTAGTCTTACAAGATTCTGGGGAGTGGTCTCCATGCCCACAAGTTCCACACATGGCCATGGCAGAACAGGAATTTTTACCATGGCCATAATGCTGGCACTTGAAGCTCCAAAGTGGGCTTGGTATAAAGGCACATACAGGTAAGCAGAGGTAGCCAGCCATGACGGCCATGGCACCTTGGGCCTACCAAAGGTCAGCACCAAGGTGTCAGATGGGTGGGATTCTTCATCCCATCAGACTGAGGTGTGGTGGACAGCCACCACACCCTGGTCCCTAAGCTCCTCTGCTATTTGCTCCTCTGAATCCCCACATAGAATGGGGCACAGCCCCACACCTCTGCTGGTGTTTTGGGGTGTAATGGGGTTTGACCACATCAGGGATGTCACCGAGCTTCTGCATTTTTAGTAATGCTTCGGTCTGGTGGGGGCAGATGCCTCCATCAACAAGGTGCCATTGTGCAGTTTCTGAACTGAAGTCACATCACCGGCAATGCCCTTGATGGCTTTGGCGATAAGGAAGGGCAACGCCTTTCCCAAGGCTGCACCATCCTTCCCAGATATGGAAATAAACAGGGGAAGATAGGAAGAAAGTATGGATGGTTGTTTGACTGCACCTAAAATCTTAGATGCAGGAACATGCATTGCATCAGCAGTGGAACCCTTCACCTTAAGGCAAAGAGGTCGTTACCTCTTGTTAAGGGCAGGTGCCAATTCCTTAGACGTCACAGGTTCGTTCCCTGATCCAGTCGGGTTGCTCGGTGAACGTAGCCTCTTAGTTGGAGCAGTGTTTGTCTCCATCAACTCAGTGGCAGCTGGGTCACTCAGTTGGGTGGGACCGAGCCCACCATCTTCTGGCTCTAAACACAATCAGTTAAGGAGAAGAAGGGGGAGGGGTGGGGTTATTTGAAGAGTTTGCTGCCCACAGGTCTTACCCACCACGGAGCCCAACACAGGGATGCCCTTTTCGGTCGCCGAGATTCCTCGGGCAGAATACTGCCAGGGTGGCATAATGCCCGAGTACCGGGCCATTGGCATGGCATTGTGGTTGACTGCCGGTCCACTCACAGTATCCCTAGGGGGTATATACAACTTATGAGCCCCTGGCCGGTTGACCAAGACCAGGTATTCGCTTTGGCTGCCCATTTTCCCTGGAGGCTGTGGCCAAAGTGATGTTGGGGCTGTAGGCTGCAGTCTTAATCCTCGATGTCTGTCAGCCACCTCACCAGTGTGTGGTGGCCCAGAGACATTGCAGGACATGCGCCTCCTCAATCACCAGGATCCGCTTTTCCCAGGGGTGCGGGTCTCCACACACGGCTAACATGTGGGTAGGCCGTTATTTGCAGTCACCTCAGTGAGGAGCCTACTTCGACCGAGAAAAAGTCAGTCATCCAGTAAAGGACACAAGAAGGACACTGACAACCATGATGATGGCTTCGTCCTGTCCGAAACACAAGTCATGGGCAAAGACGATAGTGGTGCAGTGTTGCCAGATCTGAAGACTAAAAAGTACACAAAAAGTAGCAGATTTGAAGCATTTGTAGCCCAAATAAAAATGAATCATTTTCCTACTGTGAACTTTTCCAGATCAAATTTTACTTTTATTTGTTCTAAGCTAGGTTACTTTTATATGTTTAGGTCTGGTTAGTTGGGTTAGCTTCTTGGGGAATTGGTGACAAAGGTACAGGAAGTAAAATAATTAGGATCAGTGATCCTGAACAATGGGGAGATAGTCAAAAGTTACCCATAGAATCAAGGGGGGATAAGTGGAGTTCTGTGTGATGGGAGGGTCCCAATCAAGTAAAAGAGAAGTTTTGCATGGCAGTGGTTAGGCCAGCTATGTTATATTTATCAAAGTGTTGGGCAGTGAGAAAGAGCCGAGTAAACAGAATGCAAGTAGCCAAAATGAGAATGCTGTGGTATATGAGTAGGGTGTCGAGAGCTGATATAATTAGGAATAGGTATATTACAGGTACCCGGGGTGGGGGACATCACGGAAAAGATGAGAGTAAGTTAAGGTGGTATGGCCCTGTAATGAGAAAAGGGGAGGAGGAGCTTGTTAGGTCCATTACAGGAATATTGGTTGTTTGAACCACCCGGGGCAGGAGGAGATCAAAGCAGACATGAGAGCAGCTTGTCCTTAACCCTCCATTGCTACACAGAGGTACTGGTGTACCCCAGAGTTTTTCTTTTTCCTCTGTCTTCTCTGTGGGTGACCCTGGCACAATGGGATTCACTGTATTTTTACATGGTATGTAGAACTTTCTGATAGGTCACAGATTGGTGGTTAATTGCAGGTCACAGATTGGTGGTTAATTGCTTTCCATTATTCAAATAATGATGGGTGGGGTACTCCTGTACCCCTGTGTAGCATTTGTGTAATGTTTAAATGGCCATAGGAATTGCATTGAAAGCTTGCACGCCTTGCAGGAAAAGCCATTCACAGCGCATAAAGGGCAAAATATCCATTTTCTTTAAATTGCTGATTAAAATTATTTAAATCCCTATGTTTTTGATCACTGATTGAATTATTCTTTCATAAAATTTCACTGTAGATGCAATAAATTCATTGTTAAGTATGGAGAACTGGGTTTGAAATTGGTACGCCTGTACCCCTGTGTAGCATAATGGGGGTCATTTTCGAACAGTCACATTGCAGGGTTAAGGATATGGTAGTGTGTGGTGTGAATGAGGACCTGGTGGTAGATTGGTGGGCAAGAATGCACAGACCCGACTTTACCACAGACAAGATAGGGGTATTATTAGGATGGTTGTTTTACACCTTTATACATAACTATAACAAACTAGCGTATTTTATATATTTATAGCTCTCAGACAATTAAAGGTAGCCCAAAAAGTAGCGTGCCGCCCAATGTGAATTTTTTGTAGCAAGGACACTTAAAAAGTAGCCCATTCTGCTACTTGTAGCCCAATCTGGCAACAATGTAGTGGTGGTGTCCAATCAGGGGCCAGAAAAAGTCACCCCTTTTAGTCACCTCTTATGACATGCAGGTATGCAGTGTGCCTATTCTACCCTGCACACACACGGGCATGTGCAAATAAGTCCAGTAAGTGCAAAGAAATCCCAATAAGTGCAAAGAAATTTGCTTGGAAATTGTGCTTGCGGCAAATCAACTACCGAGCTTGGTATGTGATAAAGCCTACAGACAGTATGCAACTTTTGTTGATTCGTGTGATAGAAAAGAGCTGGTGGTTTTTAATTTTAATGCCTATCGACTGGACTCGTTTTAGTTTCAACACATTTCAAGCTACAAAGAATTATGGGCAGTTGTACAGTTGTTGCTCTGTTTATCTCATGGCAACACGATTGTCGAAAGTGGATTCTCAATTAACTAGGATATGTTAGTCCAGAATCTTTTGAGGGAGACTCTTGTTGCACTATGACACGTTTATCAGGGGATATTTGCTGATGGAGGACTTGATAATTTTAAAATTGATAAGACGCTCATAGGATATGCCAGAAGCGCTGGAAACCGTTATAAGGCATCACTGCTTGATAAGAAATCAGCTGAGAATGATGCTGATAAACAAAAGAAGCTGGAAAGAAGCGAAAGGATGAAGAAATTTTGGAGCTTACAAAACAAAGAGTGTTGTTAGACCAAAAATTGAAATGATTGAAGAGAAGTTAAGGGGAAATGAATTAATTTAGTGTTGTGTACGTTTTATTCCACAATCCATACTTTTTGTTTTATTACTGCAATATTTTCTGATCTTCTGCAGTATCGTTTGTGAGAAATCCACGTGTGTGCTGTTGATGTTTATTGCCGAATATACTATGTACTGCTTCAAAACATGGATGTTGCATTGTTATATCTATCCTGGAAAAAATTTAGTTACACAGGGAAAACAGGGAAAATCACTTTTTGAAGTATTGGGCACCCTGATATATATAAGGAAAATTTGCGCAAATTATGTAAAATTCCTTCACAAAAAAGCTATGAAAAATTTCATCCTTTCAGACATTTTCAAACTATGCTCAGATTGACATCTTCTGAAAAAAAGAAAGAAAAACTAACTGCCAAAATGGCAAGATCTCTTCCATCAGATAATACAACAGCAAATGAAGGCACTGTAACTTTTGAAAAATATGTTACAATGATAAGAGGAGTTAAAAGACAGGTAGCTGAAAACTGGTAGGTGTAATACATATAATACGTGTAATACGTGAGATGTGCATCTGTTCTTCAAAATCTGTGATAAAAGTGCAGCCATGTTGTGTTGGACACACCAGTTCTTGTGAATCACTGAAGTTAAGCAGTGCAAGCCTATGTTAGTACCAACATGAGTGGTTGGTAAAGAACGTTGGGTGCTGCAACTTTCCCTTCTCCTACATCCTCTACTTCTACCTCATCATCTCCTGTGAGCAGTCTAAGGGTTTGGCCTACCATGGCTGCTAGGCATACTCCCCACCCAGTGAATTAAGGATCAGATGTATGACATTGTTGATTCTCACTAACCCCATATTTTAGGGGGTGATTATTTTTCATAATTACTTAGCTTACAGATGCAAAAAAGATTTTTATTACAATAAATATTAATGATTGAAATAAAACAGCGTTTCCCAACCTGTGGTATGCGAGTTGCTGGTTGGTGGTTTGGAAGAAATAATCAATAATGGCGGAAATAAAAAACAAAATTAAATCATGAAAATATCATAGAAAAGTTTTTCCCTATAATACATAAAAAAATTATTTTAATTAAGAATATTAGGCAGTAAAGTTGTTAATATGCATAATCAAAGCAACTGAAAGCAACTAATAACCATTTTCCTGCCTATGACAGGGCCAGGTACCCGTCTTGTTTGGACAAATAGTTTTTCTCTGAAGTCGGTTGCCATCCAAAGCTGCTACCCCTACGCTTATTTATCGTCTGTCTAGTGTTCGTTGGGAAAGCTACCGACGCCAGGGGGCGAGCTCCTACACCTGGAAATTTTTCCTCATCTATGCGTTTCATTGTAGAGAGGATTCTTTTACATGTAAGTGACATCGTGCACCAACATTGCACCACGGTTTTACTTCTCATCCAAAAGAAGGCACACTCGCAAATACTCTCTCTCACCCAAAAGAAGGCACACTCACAGATACTCTCTCTCACCCAAAAGGAGCCAATCTACCTTGGTCCAGTTTCAAACCTATAACTACTGATGCTGTTGCTTAGCGTGCTAACCTCTATGCCACCATGGTGGTTGTTATTATGTAGTCAATGATTGGCAATTTCCTTGACAATATTAGTATTTCAGGGAAAATTTTTGGACAAGCAACACCTTTTTTGTATAAATGGGGGGAGGGCTATTTTTGAGGAACGTCCTGGAAAATATGGTCACACACTCACAATAACAACATTTCTCAAAATACAATCATTTTTATGAAGTGGTAAAATATAGCACGATGTACTACAAAGTGGTACGCGAGCCAAAAAAGGTTAGGTAATGCTGACATAAAAGATAAAATTTATTTCAATGAGTAGAAGAATTATTTTCATTATGTAATTTAGTCTGTTATGGCTGCTTGACCGTTAGCATAACATACTAACATACTATTGTAAATCACACTTTACAGAAACAACTAAGAACATAATTAAAGAATATTTGCCTGTCTCCACTTTAGCCAACCTTCCTTGATCCTATTGGACACATCTGAGTTTATTTCCCTGTTTCCCAGGAACACCGATCCTAAGTTTTTAAACTCCCACACTTCTGGTATTGCCTCTCCTTACCAGCAACCCTCGCCCTCTTGTCCCTGGCAACTCCAGTTGAAAGCTAGGTATTCTGTCTTTTTCATTTTCACCTTCAGGCCCCCCTGGATATCTTGTAGGCCCCTTTGCACCTCTTCTTTGAACTCTGCAAGCTTTCTCACATCATTGGCAAACAACAAGCACTGAGGGGCACTTTCCCCTACACCTCTTAGCAGCTCATCCATGACTAGAGTGCTCACCTGCACCTTGAAGCTTCTTGTGTTACCCCAAGCCATCTTCATCCTAGTGATAGAGCCATCATACATGTGGCCTTTGTCTATCCCTTTTGTTAGCACGTTCTAGGAACACTATCGTAGCCTTCTCCAGGTCAATGAATATGACATGGAGATCCTCCCTTGCTGCCCTATACTTCTCTATCATCTGCCTTAGGATAAATATTGGCTTCATTGTAGACCTACCAGGTATAAACCCAAATTGATTACCCTGGACAGTAGTGCATTGTCTGAGGAGACCTTCAATCAGTATTTCCCACAGCATAATAGAGTGGCTAATTAGTTTGATGCCTCTATAGTTTCTACAATCCTGGGCGTTACCTTTGCCCTTGAACAGTGGAACTATCCAGCTCTCTCTCCATGCTAACAGCAATCAGTCTCTGCCTGCTAACTTATTGAAGAGCTTAGTTAGTCATGCTACTCCTGCAGCTCCCAGGGTATGCCAAACATCCATCAGAATCTTACCTGGGCCTACTGCTTTGCATTCTTTCATCTTCTTTAGTGCCCTAACTACTTCTTCCTCTGTCACCCTGTCGACTGCCTCTGAGGTGCCAGAGTGGCTCTCAATGGTCCATTCCCAGTTGGCAGCATTTAAAATGCCATGATAGTACACTTCCCACCTCTTGGTTATTTCTGCTGGTTGAAATAGGACTCTACCACTGTTATCCTTGACAGGTATGGCACTGGTTATGTCCTCACTACTGTAGTTTGATCCCTGGTCTTGGCCAGTCTAAAAACAGTTTCATCACATTCTTTTCTCCATAACTAACCATTTAGCACTTCATACTTTTGGTGGTTGGTGAGGGTAATGGTCCTCCTAGCATTCTTCCTTGCCTGAATATAGGCGGTCTTTGACTGATTTGATTTGACTGGTGGCTGCTTCCACTTCATCATTCCACCATGATGACTGTCTACACTGAGAATTACCTCCTACTCTTGCTATACCGAAAATTACCTTTTCACATCTGATTGTCCTGGCAAACGTCTCCCACATGGCGTCAGCAGACCTTTCCCAAACCCAGTCTCCCTGGGGAGAAATTGCCACACCGAATGACTGGTTCTCTATTTCCGTGCATGCCCCCTGACTGCCCCCCTTCATTAGTATTTACAGCACAAGCAACCTATGCCCACTGTCTTTCTCGAAATCTTTTCTCCCAGCAGTATCACGTCTCTACCCTATGTTGCTGCTCTACCACAAAAAAGTCTATTTGGCACCCCCTGTGGTGATTGAAAGGTGATGAGGTGCTTTTCCTTCTTTGTGAACCATATATTGGCTAATGCAAGATGTGTGTTTTGGCCGACACACCAGTTCCCGTGAGATCACTGAAGTTAAGCAGCACAAGCCCATGTCAATACCACCATCAGTGGTTGGTAAAGAACGTTGGGTGCTGCAAATTAACCCTTTCCTTCATCCTGCTCATCTCCTGCATGGACAGCCTCCTAAGGGTTCGTCCTGTTATGGCTGCCTGGCTTACTCTGCAACCCATGAAACTAATCCAGTAATCCTACCTTCCTCTTCATATCCCAACCCACCCTTTCCCACGTGGCCATTGAAGTCTTCCCCCCCTGCAATAATTAGGCATTCAGTTCCTGTGCTCTGGCAGATCCTGCCCTTCACTATCTGAATCTCTCTATCAAAACCCCTCCAAAATCCCTCATTGTATCACCTAGGCCTGCCTGGGGGGCATATGCACTGATGAGTTGGAGCTCAATACCCTGCCAGGCTACTGTTACTAACATCAACCTACTGTTTATGTACTTGACTGTTGTAACCCCCTGCTGTTAACTCATTACTCAATATAATCCATGGGAGCAGTTAATTGTGTTGGACACACCAGTTCTCGTCCGATCACTGAAGTTAAGCAATGGAATCCCAGCTAGTGCTGACATGGGTGGCTGCTTGGGAAAACTAGGTACTGCTAATATCGTCACATTAGTGCAGTGTCTGTGCAGTCTCTCCATAAGAACTACACTTTGGATGGGGCAGTAAATTACCTTGTAGTTGAAGGGCCCTAAAACACCAACAAACAAACAAATCAATATAATTCCCACCCCAATTTGTCCCTCTTCACAGCCAGTGTAAAGAAGTTTATATCCTCCTCCAAGTGTCCTTATATCCTTTCCCTTACATCTAGTATCCTGTAAGCAATGCTGATATGACTTTGTTTAAGGGCATCAACTACATCCCCATTTTCCCTGACAGGGTCCCCACTTCAG